>LR812534.1:38333484-38355984 GCA_903798195.1 Danio kyathit
TTCACTACGGACAATTTAGCTTACCCAATTTACCTATATTGCATCACTGTGGGGCCAGGGCTTGAACCAGCGACTTTCTACTGTAATGCGACAGCGTTACCCACTGAGCCACCATGCCGCCAATACACAGTATTACATTATATATATATATATATATATATATATATATATATATATATATATATATATATATATATATATATATATATATATATATATATATATATATATATATATATATATATTAAAGTTACAGTGCAACTGATAAATTGTAACAAATAGTTCAGTTACTTTAGTTTCTTTAATAAAATGTGGCGTAATATAATATAAAAAATAATTGTAGAAAACAAGTATGGGGTAATAATTTCTATAATGATAGTATTCAGCATGTATAGCAGATATTTTCAGCATGTATAGAATAACCACAACAGATTAATTCAAGTAATTTACTATAGCATGGTTTAGAAACACTATAGATTTTATAAGTTACCTTTGTATTTTTGTTTTGTTTATAAAACTTGAAAGCTGACAGCTGTGATTTTTCTTTTTCTTTGCAGAAAACTATGAGCGTTTAGAGGCGGATAAGAAACGTCAGGTTCATATGAAGCGCCAGTGTGTGGGTTCTGTTATCCGCTATCACTCTGTGCTCATGCCGCTGGTATCTGACGTCACTCTTAAAGAGGAAAATGTGGATGTAGAGGGGTATATACCTGGCTCTTTGCCTCTTTCTGAAATGCATGCTTCTTTTGCTTTTTACTTTTGATTTCTGTTGCATTGCAGACTTTAGACTTTCATTTTCTTAGGTGGGATGTTTTGTGTTTATGTTTTTATCTAACCTTTGTACTACCTGACAATTATAAATGTCGAGATAAAGGCTAAAGCTGATTGCATAAACACAGTGCTCAGCATAAGTGAGAACACCTCTCATGGATATCTCCTTTAAATTTATATTTTCTATAGGATACTGTACAATTATACATTTGTGTATATACTGTAAGTTAGATTAGTCAGTCCCAAACTGGAATTAATCTAACAAAATAACTTAAAAAATGTGTACACCAAATTAATTTGTTAGCAAAAAATATTAATAAATATCAAGAGAAAATATAAAATGGAAAATTTAGTTGAAATTTAGTAGTTTGTAATTTTCTTTTAATTTAAATGTATTATTTTTATATTCCTGAAGATGTTAGGTGACCAAACGTTTATTTTTATGAATAATGTTTTGTTCAAATGCACCAAAAAATATTGTCTACATTTACTGTGAAATGGATAAAAGTATTCCTTTATTTTTTTTAAAAGAGGCTGTATTCATTTATGCTGTGCAAAAGACATTTGTGCTGAAGTTATAATGTGAATTTTGATTTGTATTTAGCTGAGCTTTTGTTGTTTTGTTTTGTACATATACGTTCTTATATAAATGCACATAATTTGAATAACTTTCAAAACTGCATATGCAAATTGTACATTAAATATTTTATATTTAAACATAGAATATTATTAAAAAGTATTAAAAAAAGAAAATACAAATAAAAATGTAAAAATTATTTTGCCTTTGATATTTTTACATAACCTTATAGTTTTAAAACCCCCTCCACCAAACTCATACTTGCTGACTGTTATGATTGCAGAAATGTATAATTATTAAGACCAAAAGTAAAATAAACAGAAATAAATATTTACATACTTACTGTTGTTAAAACAAATTTCAACAGAGTAACTACATATAAATTATTATTATATGTAAATTTATGTTATATCAATGTAGAAATTATTTTATCTGCACAAATTGATACACATCATTCAGTACAGTTGCACAACAACATTGCATTACAAAATGTTACATCTTTTTTTCTTTTGTGAGTTTTATTTGCATTTTTTTTCACAAAAATAATGTTTTTGTGGTTTATGTTGAAGCAATAGTGGTATGGTTATTTAACCCCAATTTTAAAGGTTTTGTGTAATGTAGTGGCAATTTTCTTTAAGGAGGCTCTCAGTGGTCAAGAAGACAAATTCTTACCCAAAGTGTCTTTTAAGGTTTTATTCTTTGCAAAGAAGGTCAGACAATCATACAGCAACGCAGATTTCTGCAGAGAGTGAGACGCAGAAACAGTGTGTGTTCTCTTTTTATCTAGTTTGTAATGCCCACAAGGTCATCAGTGACATACAGGATGAATCACAGTTACATCAGTGCTCAAACTTCATTTTGACCATCTACATTTCAGTCTTACATCCCATACGAACATATAGTTTGTTAAATTACCATGTACTTATCCAGATCTTATCTGGTGATAAACAGATGTTAAAGTGGTCACGCTTGGTCTAACTTAAACAGTATGCCCATGGAAGAATAAAAGGACAGACCTTTATAATGTATATAAATGAGTATATAAAATGAATATAAGATGAATAAAATGAATTTCCACCACAGTAAATAAATGATAAAATGCATACACAACATTCTTTGTTTTTTGTTGTTGTTGCTGAAAACAGTGTAGTGTAATGTAATTTTGCTTCTGATTGTCTTAATATCTCTTTATATCTTTTATCATTACATTTCAGTTTGGACCAGGACGCCCAGCAGAATCCAACCTCTCACCTACCACAGGCTCTTTCCCAGTCTGAATCAACGCTTCCCGCAGCACTCAGTGTCCCATTCACAAACACAGCTGCTGTAAACAGCAAATGCTCTCGCACCTACATCACATTCAGTGATGATGAATCCTTCCAGCGCTTCTTTCCCCAGTCCCCTGCTCCTCGAGTGCCTGTCCAGGAGGTCTGTCCCGTTACCCATAAGCCTGCGCTCTATCGTGACCCCATCACTGACATTCCTTATGCTAATGTACAGGCCTTAGGATAATTCGGGAGGCCTATAAGAAGTATGTGGCTGCTCACGGCCTGCCCTGTACAGGCACAGCCACTCCAGCAGACACCACTGCAAAGAGCCTGAAGCAGAAGATCATTATTAAACAAGCCATCTAGAACAACACTGAAGAATAATCTATCTATCTATCTATCTATCTATCTATCTATCTATCTATCTATCTATCTATCTATCTATCTATCTATCTATCTATCTATCTATCTATCTATCTATCTATCTATCTATCTATCTATCTATCTATCTATCTATCTATCTATCTATCTATCTATCTATCTATCTATCTTGCTAGCTAACTTGCTAGCTAACTTGCTAGCTAACTGGCATTCTGTCATTCTATCTTACTATCAAAACAACTGGTCCAATTATCTAACTCTATCTATTGATCTCTATCATTCAGTCCATCAATTCATCCATTGGCCTATCTATTTACTAAAATAATGCATGTTCTTTAGTTACACACATCTCCAAAAAAAAAAACCAGTTTGCTGCCAAATGCTCAGTGCTCAGTATTTGTAAATACGATATGCTTTGTTATTGAATGTTTTTGCACACCTTTCTAATGTTAAAATTGTTCTTTTTTTGCTTTATTTATTTCTCATGTGCATGTTTAATGTAATTGATTAAATAGTAATATGCATTTATTAAAAACAACTTTAAAAATAGTTGTAAGATTGCCTGTATAAGTTATTATTATTTTTACAGTTTTTCTCAGTGGCTTTGGTGCATTTCTCACAACACTATTTACATTTGCACAACAGTTAATGCATTTCTCAAAACAATTAGTACAAACTGCAAAACATAGTTGATAACCTGCAAAAGCACTTGCTTAAAATAGAGAGCATATTCCTCAAAAGCAAGTATTGATGTCAATGAAAGTGTCAGTGTCATCAAGATGAAAAGTCCTGACACCATTGTTTATGAACAAGATAGTCAAATGGCTTTGTCATGTTTTCACTGACACTTTACTCTGTTTACTCTGATTTTGGTGACACTGAAAATGCTCAAGACGGCACTATATACTATTTGCACAGCCATTAGAAAACTACAGTAAAGTTAGACATCACTACATTTAGTGAGATATCTGAGTACAAGGCACTGAATATGTATGTTTCACATTTTTACTGCATTTGCTCTTTACAATTCTAAATAATTCAGCATTGTGCAAAACAATAAAAACACCCTTATTTACAACAAACATAAACTTCCTTTGGGTCGAGCTGTGCACAACTGTAAACAATATTGCAGTGCATATTGGAACTGAACCTACAACATACACCGGCCTGTAAATCATTCATCAAATTGTTCAATTTATAGACATTTTCAGGAGAAAATTTTTTTTTATATATAAAATTAGACAGATTTTGACAACTAGTTCAACATTTTTGTATGTAAAAACTCAAGTAATGAAATGATGACTATTAGTTTTAATTGAAATGACTATTCAGCATCCACAAGTTTAGTTAATTTTGACTGACATGAAATAAGCAAATGATAATGTTATAAAACAGCAGAGAGTTGTATGAAAGTAATTGATGCATGTCCAAAAGCATTTGCAATTTGTGGGAAGGAATGAGAAACTGCTACTATGATGTGCACAAATGACTAATTGTTTTGAGAAATGCATTAACTGTTGTCCAAATGTAAATAGTGTTGTGAGAAATGCACCAAAGCCACTGAGAAAAACTGTAATAAAAAAAAACTAAATTGGTTCATCAATATAATTTTTGAAGAGAACTGAGTATTCGACATGGCTAATGTATATACTAAACTAGTGTTTCCCAACCCTGTTCCTGAAGACACACACAAACAGTACACATTTTCAACCTCCTCCTACACTGTAAAAAAATTTCCGTGACTTTAACAGTAAAAGTCTGTACAATCTACAGTGAAAACCTGTTGAATGATTAACAGCTCATTTCTGTACAAAATGCGGAAAATAGCTGTAACAGATCTAACCTTTGTTTTCGAGAAACTAATGAGAGTGTCTGAAATCTCACCATACACCCTCATTCACTAGTCCCTAAATTAGTCAATTAGTTTAGTCCACTAGACAGAGTGAATGACCACAAATGAGTGAATTCAGACACTGATGAACACCTGCTGTAAACAAGCACAATCACTGAAGGAAAAAACAAGAAATAAAATGACAGACACAGCCTCATACCAAACCAACTGAACTAAAAACGGAGGATTAAACACCTCCATTAAATAACAGCATTAGCAGCTTCACTGATTACAGCTTGACTTCAATTCTCTCATATCAGAATATTTGATAATTAACAGAGGTTTATATTTTTTATTGAAAATATTTCATTTGACCTTACCATCATGGAGATCAGAGGCTGCTTTAGTTGCGTGTTTTACGCAGCGGATGCCCTTCCAGCTGCAACCCATCTCTGGGAAACATCCAGACACACTCATTCACACTCATACACTACGGACAATTTAGCCTACCCAATTCACCTCTACCGCATGTCTTTGGACTGTGGGGGAAACCAGAGCACCCGGAGGAAACCCACGCAAATGCAGGGAGAACATGCAAACTCCGCACAGAAACGCCAACTGACCCAGCGACCTTCTTGCCGTGAGGCGACAACACTACCTACTGCGTCGCTACACATTTTCAACCTCCTCCTAATCAAACACCTCAGTCAACTTGGCAGAACATTAGAAGATATTCCAAAACATGAAAGAAATGGGTCAGATAAGGGAGACATCCAATATATGTACTGTTGTGCCTCTAGGAACACTACTAAAAATTACCCAAAACATTAAGTTCTGAAGGGACAGCAAATCCTCATATTCAGGTTGCTAACTTGCAGTTCCCCTTCTTTACCCTAGAGGTCACTCCTCTCTAGCAGACGTACATTTAATAAGTAAACCCGAGTTACTGAAGCCGATGAATATGGACTCTCTTGGCAGCTGTACCCGTCTCTCTCTCCGTTTCATACTGTAGTCACTAATCTCTCAAAGCCAAAATAATGAAATGCTGACCTCATGAAGAGTAACCCGTATCCCTGTCTCAGCTGAGCCCGGACAGTAGGCGAAGAAGGGAGGGCTTGAGAGGGGCAAGAGTCCCGGTGAGGGGCGGGCGGGGGTCGAGAGAGGGGCTCTTCTCTGATTTCAAACGTAGAGTTGCTGAACAGAAGATCCCAGCAGCTCTGAGTCCTAGTGAGGGTAGGTAACACACCAACTCTTTTACTCTAATCTCTCTCTGTGTGTGTGTGTGTGTGTGTGTGCGTTTTGTTTTAGCACATCTTGATGATTTTATACACTGTTTGTTGTTGCATTTTAAATAGGCCTGTAAAATGTGCAGTGCTATATGCCATTAAGGATTTTCTATTTGTTATTATTGTATTTTCATCAACACTTTTCATTTAAAAAAGTGTAAAATGTATTTATGTGAACTTATTTATTCATTTATTTATGGTTAATTATTGTCAGTCAGTTCATATTGGCTCCAGTGAGCAGCCTGTATTGTGCAGTGTGTAGTAAAAGGTTAAAGTTCCAGTTAGTAGAAAGTTAGAGATCTAGTTTGATTATTGGTTATGGCTTTATGGAAAACAGAGTTTTGCATGGCTCTCTGTTTTGCATGCAGTTGCACCTGTTGATTTGAGGTTACTTCAAAACAATTTCTTTTATTGCACTTCCTGTATTGTTTGAATCTTTTTTATGTGACGTAATACTCTTAGACTTTTTTTTCTTCAAAACAGCTTTTATTTTCCTAGCTGACTTGCTTCTGCACACTGCAGGCGGGGAGGATTTACGCAGCTGGAAGTAGCTGACTTGTGAAGCTAAAATTAATCTGAGCTTGATTTGGAATTTTACACTTGGGTGGTTGGACTTGGTGAAGTCAACCTACAAATAGTGAGAAAGTCTTATGAGCTGTGTGTCAGCTGGAGAACACTCCCCAATGATCAAACTCCTTAAAAGAAGTATCTGAATATGAATAAGAAGGTTGTTTTTAGGCTGTTGCTGCACGCCATAAGAGTTCTGGACACTTCTTTTAGTGATTCTGGTGCATGATATGGTATCTGATGTGTCAGTGCCCGATATTTGTTCTGCGTCCTTGCAAAGTACCAGAGGGGGAATTGGGTTTCTGAGACCGAACCAAAGTTTTTGTCATGGACGATAATAACTTCATGGTCAGCAGAGTCGGGTTGCTTCTTGAGATGCATTTATTCAGTTCAAAGGACAGGCATTTTTTAGGTTTACAAGTAAAAATATAAAACATTAAAATGACTAATCACTCAATAATAATAATGAAAAAATAATAATCAAAGAACCATGCATGTGCAAGGAAAGGTTCCATGGATGTTAAATATTCTTTTTTATGCAACCTGTAGCACTTTAGATTACACATTCACTATTAACTATGCTTAAAGCATGCAGATTACTGTTTATTAGCACATGTTAACTCTGCCAAAATAACTAATACAACAGCAACCTTACTTACAATCAATACTAAGCAGTAATTATTAGTTTATTGAGGTAAAATTAGCAAATATATGTTTCCTAAGCTAAAGTGTTACCAAGAATGTTTATTTTTATTTTATATTTTATTTTATTTTTGCAATAGATTAATCACCTAATTTATAGATTAATCACAATACACATATAACAAATATTATATATAATAATATATAAATTGTAGCACTTTAATCATTATAATAAATATAATTTGAACACCGTATTAAGGCAGTATTATGGTATTTGTTCAGCACACACAAATCACTTCAGCAGAGCTTTAGGCACAGGAAATTAAATTTGTATTCAGTAGCTCAAAATCGAAGTATTATAGTTTTCATTAGGGCTGCACAATATATCATTTGAGCATCAATATTGCAATGTGCTCGTCCGCAATAGTCACATCGCAGGATCTGCATTGTTAAATTGGGATTATATAATTGGGATTATATATATATTATATTGGGATAATATATTCACACAGTTCAAAATACATGAGATTTGTTGAGTTACTGCAGAGTTTAACCATAATGAAGCCCTAAGAGAGTTTTTTAAACCCTAAGAGAGCTTAAAGCATTCAGACACTTTCAGTAATTTTTATACAGATTTTTTTTCAAGAACTATTTAAGCAGTAAAGTCTCTGCAGTGTTGGTTTATATTATGTTTTTTCCATTTATTTTTACCTGAATACGATTTTACTAGCCTGAAAACCATAAAGCACTGTTTATTTCACTTTTATGTTTGCTCTATTGCATTTAGCTATAATTTGTTTATTACATTCCCTGCATTATTTGATGATCACGCCAATCAATAGACAATTAATAAATTGTTTCTAAAATAGAAGTCATCTGGTGAAATTGTATGTTGTGATATTGTATATATACACTGTAAAACCCAAAAAGTTAAGGTAATTCAAACTATTTGAGGAAACCGATTGCAACAAACCATTTAAGTTCAAAAACTATGAGTACTGTGAACTTAATCTGTTTGAGTAAACGAAGCAATTTGAGCACAGTAAAACCCAATAATCGAGGAGAACTCAAACCAACTGAGTACTGCAAAACCCAATAAATGGAGAGAACTCAAACCAACTGAGTACTATAAAACCCAATAAGTTAAGGCAACTCAAACCATATAAGGAAACCGACTGCAACAAACCATTTGAGTTAAAAAACGAATCTATATGGGTACTGTGAACCTACTCCATTTAATGAGGTATTTAATTTACTCATTACTTTTAACACTGAGTTCAAAACTCTTTTCAAATGAATAGAATTAAGTTTGAGGACATTTTGAGTTAACTACACTCATTTCATTTGATAAAGTTGACTGTTGGGTTTTACAGTGTATATATATCGCAGAAGTACAAAATATTGTAATGTCAGATTTTTCCAATGTCGTGCAGCCCTAGTTTGCATATTGCATTTCAATGTTTAATTAACTTACCGTACTGACCAAAAGTAAGCAAATAAATTCTTCATTTGGAAATGTCAAATGTTGCTAGACTGAAATAATAAGGATTCCACACTGAAGGACTAATTAAAAACAAAGTCCTCACAACCAGCGGCCTAAACAGGTGAAACTCAGCTAAGATTTTTTAGACTTGAATTGGTGTCAGTTGGGAGCAGTGCGAACAGGTGTGCAGAACAGACACTCAGCCGCTCTTTAAATGAGCACAACCCAAAAAGACGACACCTGGCCAGCAGAAAGCCTGCTTTTAGCCTGTGTGTTTATTGTAAGACTAGAGAGACAAACTCGTTATTGGCTATTTATAATGCCTGAACTGTCATTCCCATAGACTGGCAGCTTCCTGACAGACCGGTGTCAGATGCATTGTACATTTCTGAGGGCAAGGTCATTTCTCATGAGATTTAATGTCATTCAGAACTGAAGTTACACAAGTTAAAGATTATTTGAAGAGTGTTTGAAATATTTCTTTCTGTTTAGTCATGATGACTAGCAAATATTTTAAATATTTTAAATACCAAATAAAAAAAGGTTGACTCAACTTAAAATTGTAAGGCAACTTGCTGCACAGCTTTTTTGAGTTGACTCAACCCTAGAAATGCACTTGACTCGATTTAAGTTCACTCAAAACAATTGGTAACACTTTATTTTGATAGTCCATTTGAGTACAAGTAGACTCTCTGCTTAATATCTGTAGATACTGCTCCTCCAACAGACATTTAGCTGACTATAAGAAACTTTGCAAGTACATGTCAACTTACGCTAACCCTAACCCCAACCTAAAAGTCTATTTATAATCTAATGAGAATTAGTTGGCATGTAGATGCAGTGTATCTTATATTCAACAAACGGACCATCAAAATAAAGTGTGACTTAACAATTTGATTTGCTGCTTGTTCAAACTACTTATTTAAAATGACCTGAAACAACACAATTCTTAAGATTTTTTTGGGACAACTTTTTGGGACAATGTTTTATGTTCATTCCACTTAAATTTGTAAAAACTAATACCTTAACTTAATTCTTTCATGTTGTCCCAACACAAATCAATTGTGTGGAACCCAGCATTTTTTTTACAGTGTTGAGTCAACTAAAAGAAAAGCTCTGCAGCAAGTTGCCCTACAATTTTAAGTTGAGTCCGTTTTTTTATACAGTGAACTTTATTTTCCAATTTGTGTAGTACAAAAAATACAACCTCTGCCTACTTTCGTCTTTTCTTTTCCACCTCATTGCTTTCCAAATTGCTTTACAACATGATTGTTAACATCAAACTAACAGTTGCGATTTTAGGTCCTGAAAAAAGCAGACAATTTGAACAAATAACAAATAATTTAAATGCAGCGATTCATAAATATTTTAACATTTTTAAAGGATTGTGGGTTTTGTGATGTAATCTTGGTTCTGGGTTGATGTGGTGAGTTTACTGATGTCCACAATCTTTAGTTTTTATTTTCTGTTCTCAGCCCTCTCTGATCCTGTGTTTGTGTCGCTGGCTTTACAAATTAGAGCCACACTACTTTGGTCTGACACCTCTGATAAACAACCACAACACATACCCAAAACAAACACAAATACACATTTGTCTTTTAGATTTTTCCCCCATAATGTAAGTGAAACCATCTCAAACTAATAATACTAATCTTTTATTTTATTTAGCTTATAAATTTTAGTGTTATTTTAATTCACATGTATCAGAAATGTATTTAATATTTTTTTGCATATGAGTGATTTATATAGCGTTTCTTATTTTATTATCTTATTTTTCTTTACATGTAAGTGTATTTAATAAAATTTATTTTCTTCATATATTATAAGTGTATATTTTATTTTATTTAGCATTTTTTATTTTATTATCTTATTTTAATTTATAAGTATCAGTATTGTATTTCATAATTTTTTCTGGCATGTCATAAGTGTTTATTATTATTTTTATTTAATTGTCCTTTATTCATTCATTTTTCTTCGGCTTAGTCCCTTTATTTATCAGGGGTTGCCACAGCGGAATGAACCACCAACTTATCCAGTATATGTTTTACACAGCTGCAGCCCAGTACTGGGATTCATTCACACACACATACACTGCGGCCAATTTAGTTTATTCAATCCACCTTTAGTGCATGTCTTTGGACTGTGGGGGAAACCGGAGCACCCGAAGGAAACCCACGCCAACATGGGGAGAACATGCAAACTACACAGAAATTCCAACTGACCTAGCCGGGACTCGAACCGGCGACCTTCTTGCTGTAAGGCGACAGTGCTAGCCACTGAGCCACCGTGTCGCCCTTTATTTAGTTAAGAATTTTTTTATATATAATTTTATTTAGCAAGTATCACAAGTGTGCTTCATTCGAGCACAGATCATTAACAGATCTGTGTGATTCACTGTGTGATATTTAGCGGCGATGTTTCATTAGCGTATACTGTATATTTATAGACCATCTCCTCACTGCTTTACAAATGGCTTTACCACATGATTGTAAACATCGATCACCCATTTTACAGACTAACTAACAGTTGAAAAGTAATTTAATTAGAAACATGCACACATCAAAGCATCTGAAAGATTACAATCAGACATTTTTTGGAGAGCTCTTGCTTTGTGTTTTGCAAAACCATCTCAGTTTGATTACGAGCAGATGTTGTAGATGCAGCTCATATGAAAGATCTTGAAGTTATTTAAGTGTGCAAACATGCAAATAAATCAGTTTTAGATTAGTGTGTGTAAAAATATCTAAACAACCTCAAAACAAATAAACTGAAAATCCTCAGACTTTTTACTTCAGAAGGAAAATGACATAAGACTTGTTTTCCGAGAAATTTATTTATTTATTCATTCATTTTCTTTCAGCATAGTCTCTATTTCAGAGATCGCCATTGCAGAATGAACCGCCAACTATTCCGGCATATGTTTTATGCAGTGGATGCTCTTCCAGCCGCAACCCAGCACTGGGAAACACCCATACACTCTCATTCACACACATACAATATAGTCGGGACTCGAACCAGTGACCTTCTTGCTGTCAGTTGACAGTGCTAACCACTAAGCCACTGTGTCACCCATATATTTATTTATGTATTCTTTTTTCTTGGGATTCATTCATTCATTCATTTTCATTTTGGCTTAGTCCCTTTATTAATCTGGGGTCGCCACAGCAGAATAAACCGCTAACTAATCCAGCACATGTTACACAGCGGATGCCCTTCCAGCTGCAACACACCACTGGGAACACCCATACACACTCATTCACACACATACACTACGGACATTTTAGCTTACCCAATTCACCTGTACCGCATGTCTTTGGACTGTGGGGGAAACCGGAGCACCCGGAGGAAACCCACACGAACGTGAGGAGAACATGCAAACTTCACACAGATATACCAACTGACCCAGCCGAGGCTCGAAACAGCGACCTTCTTGCTGTGAGGCAACAGCACTACCTACTGCACCACCGCGTCACCTTTCTTGGGATACAAAAATTCCAAAAAGTATATTTTAGTTATAATAATGGACAGTTCACCCAAAATGAAAATGTACTTAGCCTATAAGATGTGGGTAGGTATTAGCCATTGACATCTTATGTGTAAAATAATAAAACAAGTCAATGGCTACCAGTTAAAAACATTTTTAGAAAGTTATTTTCTTAATTTTTGTGATCAGCTGCAGAAACTCAAAAAGGCTTTGAATAAGGGTGAGTAACATCTATGTTTTAATGCACTTTTTTATGGGCATTTTGGAATATTGCATAAAAAGTGCTTAATGGAAATGCCAAGGTGTGCACAATTTTTGAAAATGTGCATTAAAAAAAATAAACTCGCGTAAATACGGATAAAACAATGTGAATTTTGATGGACTTCAATGGAAACATGTTTACCCAATAAATTCCACCATGTGCATGAAAAAAAATAATGTGATAATGTTTAAAAAGATCATGTGATGATAAATATAGGCATGATTGGATGGCATTAATGGACAAATCAGTGGACAAAAACATGTAAAACATCTGAAATGTTTTAATGAAATGTCATTATATCTTTATTATAGTATAATTACAGTATACCTCCCAGAACTGTCTTGAGCAGCTGCTCTCCCAAAGAGTGATCTTGCGCCTCCAATTTATTGCATTTCGTCTTTGTCTTCTGAGACATCATAGATATTTACATTAGATGTCGCCTACACTGTTGTTGTCTATTGGAAGGAATGCATCAATAGAGCTGCCATTTTAGTACAGGGTACCGCTTCTTTGACATGAATGTGGGACCAAGGTGTAGAGGAGGACTGGCCATCCGGAGCCATAGATATGTAAACATTTTTACATAAATCTATGATTCAGAGTTTTCCTGGTGGTCAGTATGCAAATATTTTTTTTAAATTACGAAAATTATAATTTTACATCACTTTTCTATATATCGATGGATAAGTGACTGCAGGGGCACTGATGACAAAGTGCGTGTGTTTGTGTGCGTGGAAATGTATTTTCCCTACCTGTTACATTTGATCTAATCGATGTCCTGAAACACACCCCCTCTCCTGCTTTCACTACTAATGCTAACAGAGGGAGCGATTCGTTTGTAAATGAATCTCCGTTATGAACGACTCATGTGAACTAGAGATGCGCGGATCAGCTCAAATGTCACCCGAATCCGCTCCTTCATTCTAATCATCCACCCGCCATCCGCCCGCACATATTGTTTTATCTGATATATATATCCGCACCCGACCCGCACCCGATCGCCACTTTAATAATTCTAATTCTTTGTTTTAAGCATGATGATAGGTGTTACTTTCTCCGCAATGTTCGGCGGCAGAGTAACAGCTCGTTAATTCATGCTCGAGCAAATGATGAGACGGACAAAAGTACTCGATGCATGCCCTTCTTTTACTTATTTCAGTGTTTTCAGGTTCACAGTGCAAAACAGCTCCCGGGTGGAATTACTGAAGTAAACATAAAAAAACCGGATAAAACTTTCTCCCTCTAATTCACCGCACGCACAGCACACAGCGAGAGCTCACGTCACACAGCATGCGTGTCGAACTACACTACCCACAATGCCCCTCGCTATGGACTAAAGCAGTCACCGTGGATCGTTCGTTATTAACAGCAGATTCAGCTTTTACATATACAGGACAAAGAACAAAAACGGTGTCCCTTCAGCCTAAACAGCAGCTATGTTGTGTGTACTTGGCCCTTTTCTTAACACTGTGCATCTGCCTGGATTCGGGCGATTCCGCCTCGCCTCCAAAACACGGCTGGCTGCATTAAATGAGCGTTCGCGCGCACCGCTTGTTGCAGGAATGCACACGCTTCTCCTTGCAAGGCGCTGCAGTCCTGTAAATAAGCTATCTTGTTTCTCCCAGAACGATAGCAGATTTCCCTCTGATGACTCCTCTAACTGAAGTTAGCACAGTACTCTTGCACTTCATCCATTATTTTGGGCGTCTCATCTTCACATTCTGCGAAGTCCACTCTCTGCTTTTTTGCTGGTCAACTGCTATGACCCGCGACCCACCCGCAATTAATCATAATGTATTTTTTTATTACCCGACCCGCCCGACCCGCGGATTATCCGCAGCGCCCGCGGATATAACCGCCATCCGCGCATCACTAATGTGAACCATCGATATACCTGCGTCTCAATGTGCATATCCACCTTTCTGATGTTAATGGTATATAACATTTGTAATATTCAATAATTTAGGGTGGACCGTATGCACATTGAGGCGCAGGCACTGTTATGTTATCAGGCACCCTTATAAGTTACTTCAAAAACTAACGTTCGTGAACTTAGCCGACAATAGACAAATTACCGGTTTGTAAACATTCAGGATGCGCGCGCAGCGAGGTTGCAGACAAAAAACAGGGAGCGCTAGTGTTTACAGCGAGGGAATGACATCCGATACGGTACAGAGTTTGTTGTTGTCTTAGAATATTGATTACATATCATATATATTATTTACATAATGCTTTCAGCGTATTATAACAGCTTATCACCCAGTGATAAGCACAGTTATTCTGCAAAATTAATGTTAAAGTGAGCGCCGTTCGTCTGACAGGTGCATTTGCGATAGCACCCTCCTTATGGATATTGGATAAGACAAAATGGCCAAGCATCCAGCCAGAAATATACAACTATCTCAATGAAACTCCAAGTGATTTTACAAGAGAGAAGTTAAAGGCCTACAAGTCTTTGGATGCCAACAATTTTGTTCTGTGTGGTCATGTGCAAGAAATAACAACCCAGGCTCATTCTGAAAACGTAGTGTCGTGGACGTTTCTGGAGACCGTGAAATACGTCCCGGGAGGTACGTATTTTTGCAGTTTTTGTTTTTGCGAATCCGTGAGAGGCCGCTGTGTGCGCTTTTTCCGTTTGCGGCCGCGCTGTTCTTGCGTAAACCCAGCAGAGGCCGCTGTCTGTCTGTCTGTCTGACTGAATGATTGACTGAGCGACCGGCCAATCGACTGACCCACCCTACTCCTTTCCTAAACCCAACCAATTTTACAGATTGACCCGCCCACCCACATACATCCCTAAAACCCAACCAATGGTTTACAAAAGCCATCCAGAAAAAGAAAAGCCCTCGTCTGATTTTTACCACGTTTTTTTCGGATTTTAACTTGTTGTCGTTCATTTTATTTTTTTGGATTCTGTTTTTGTCTTACCTGATTTGTAGAACCGCTCTTCCCCGGACTCAAACCCAGTCGTCGTCGTCGTGGTCAACTCCTCTCTGCGTCTCAAGTACTGCACAACACGACATGTTTGTTATTGCAACCGGTCTTTTTTTACAACTGGAAACTCGTGTAACGTCATGTGTGACGTAGGTTGGTAATTGCTCTATAATACAAGTTTCTTGTCATATTTCATTTGAATTGTTTGCTGATTTTATTCAACAAAACTAGCATAAGGGCGACACAGTGGCGCAGTAGGTAGTGTTGTCGCCTCACAGTAAGAAGGTCGTTGAGTCGCAGGTTCGAACCTCGACTGGGTCAGTTGGCGCTTCTGTGTGTAGTTGAACCTCGACTGGATCAGTTGGCGTTTTTGTGTGGAGTTTGCATGTTCTCCCTGTGTTCGCGTGGGTTTCCTCCGGGTGCTCCGGTTTCCCCCACAGTCCAAAGACATGCTGTACAGGTGAATTGGGTAGACTGAATTGTCCGTTGTGGATGAGTGTACGGATGTTTCCCAGAGATGGGTTGCGGCTGGAAGGGCATCCGCTGCGTAAAAATGTGCTGGATAAGTTGGCTGTTCATTCCGCTGTGGCGACCCCAGATTAATAAAGGGACTAAGCCGACAAGAAAATGAATGAATGAATGAACTAGCATAAGCCTAGAATTTAGTGCAAGTTAAGTTGGTGCCTTATAGTCAGTGCAGTAAGACCCAATCCCAATTCTACCCCTTAGCCCTTCCCCTTACCCAATTCTTATCCCCTTACCCAATTTGTCCCAATTCTCTTTAGCTTGAAGGCGTATAGGGCTATACACCCCTTCGAAAGGAGATTTTTCAGGACCACACTCAAAACCAAGGGGTAAGAGAATTTCCCAGAATACACCAGCCACAACAGCAGCATGACTGCACCTGGAAGTAAGGAGATCCACAAATAAGTCATTATTACGTATTTTTACAACAAACAAGCACATGTTTTAATATATTTATAACCGCGTTCATGTTTTACCATCATGCTTTAAAAAATAACGCTAAAATAAGGACAGCTAAATTTTGCTATCTATAATCCCTAATAATAACTCCTGTACAGCAATCCCACAACATTCTGACACTCGATGACGCTCAAATACCCTGTCAGAAAAGTCTAGTGGCTGAGAATGAGCTTTTTACAGTGTCTGCTATAATGTTAATGTTGTTTTTGTGTGTTTACATTGATGAATATAGCCACGGTGTAAATACACAGTACAGTTACGATCTTATTGCCGCATTAGATCGTTATGATAACATAATATATGCCTTCAGTGATTTCCTGAAGATAAATACCAAAAAAATAACACAACTGGAATAACTACAGCAGTCGCGATCGTCTGATCTCATATGAAGCAAGAGATCGCGATGACATATGATGACGTGTGCAGGTGTTGTAGTGCTGTCCCTATTCTTAGGGGTAAATTTTGAAGCCCTTCTTCTTCACATTCGGTTTTACGGGCCAAGGGGAAGAGGTAAGGATACAAAAATAGAATTGGGATTGGGCCTAAGTGACTGTATTATCATCAATAATGTTACTTATTAGCACAAAAGTTCATAACATACAAAAACAAAAACGAAATCTTACCAATGAAATGTCATGACTTTAGCTTTGTTTTCTTTGTTTGCTCGGTACTACACTTGTACACAGCGCAAAAGTTCAGTGGTTTCAGATTGGCTTTAGTCTTGACTAGTGCATTTAAATGACATTTTTTCTGGGAGCACTGTACAAATATGGTGGCGCTATTGCTTAGGCTCCGTATGCGGTATCTAGTGTATATATATCTATGCTGAGGCATAAGCAATTTATTATATAAGAAAAAAGACCCACAGTAGCTTCTCCTTCCTCAGCTTACTGTATGTCATTTTTCTTTTTGATATTTGCTGCCATTTTATCAGGACGATTTTGTTCTCTTTGACTCATTGTATGTAACCGCTGCTTTATTCGCAAATGTTCTAGTTTTGTGCATAAATATAGTTTGCATCTTTTGATGAAAACAAGAAAAATAAATTTTCGTTTTTGAGTGGACTATCCCTTTAAGAATATTTAGGCATTTAATTGCCAAACAACATGAAAACAATTTATTTATTTTTTTGCTGTGTATTGAAGCATAAGAACAAGTTTCAACATGTAGTTATAAACAGATGAGCAAATGTCAGGCTGTGTATTGTCTACAGTGTGTTGCAGATCCAGTTTGGGTGTGGTGGTCAGAAACTGGTGACTATCAGCCAGTTTCATAAGCAGGCGGCTGGCAGAACAGGCCACCTTCACATGTGTGTTAGCCAGCGATAACTCACTCCTAACCTTCTCCTCCTTACTGTAACCCAAAACCCCAAGCGTTACTGTTCAAAGACTAAAAATAGACCAGATTCTCATTTGAAATGAAAGAAGCAGTGAGCACTTTCCTCATGTCCCATATGATCGTCGCGTCAACCGTAATTAGATGGCGTTTTCAGAAAGTCTCAATTCCCAAATCACTGTACCTTCAAACCCCCAAAAGCTCTTCCTGTACACAAATGCTAGCCTTGTCCTTTTAATTCAGCTGGGCTTTGGGCATTTAACAATGCAAGCGTTTTCCAATCGGGCACTTTCAGTTGGCCGGTGACTTGGATTGGAAAGCAGGTTTTTCCATTCATTCTCAACTTCTACAGAGAGCTTTGAGGGAATGAATAAAGCAAGCCATTATTGTGCCTAATTTGCAAGCCAGATGTAGGGAAACTAGTTGCTTTTTTTTGTTGTTTGTGTAAGTTTCTGGTCTAAACTTGTTATCTCTGTGTTCCAGGGGCTGCTGTCTCTGGGCAAGCTGTGTGAATTGAGAGAAGCACCGAGCAGCAAGTATGTCTAAGAGTGATCCCAGAGACATTGATGAGGATGCCATCCTCAGGGGCCTCAGCGCAGAGGAGCTGGAGCAGCTGGACCTTGAGCTGCAGGAGCTGGACCCCGAGGTACTATGGTGGTGTTGAAATCTTAAGTATGGATAGATGACATTTGAGTAAACATTTTAGGAAAGTTTGAATGAGATATAAACCAAACAAGATATGAAAAATCGTGAACCAAAGGAAAAAAATATCTTTCAACAATTTAGTCATTCCATATAATGTGACAAATAAGATTATAGTCAGAACCCCCCCAAAAATAATTAATTAATGATAAATAAATGAATAAAGGAAGAAAGGTAGGAAAGAAAGAAAAACAAAACTGAATTTTTTAAACATTTATTTAAAGATTTACAATGACAGAACAGTGGTGTAGGTGTCTCATGTCATCATATACAATAGTAGAGCCATCTATCAAACAATCGTCTAACGGCTAGTAATTCAAGTCTTTTGTGAAGGATAAAATTAACAAAAAATAAATAAATAAAAATAGTCTTTCAAGATACATTCTCTCAAAACTCCCATAGAGGATTTCAGATATGCCAGAATTCATCATATTTCTGACACAACTCATAAGTCAGTTTTTCTAAGGGTAAGAAAATGGCAATATGATTTATCCACATATTGACCGAGGGAATGTTGGGAGGGGACCACAACAGAAGAATACATTTTCTTGCTAGATACGTACAAAGGTGTAACACAGATTCTAGTCCATGACTAAGGTGTAGAGCAGTTTTACAGTTCAGAAGATAAATGACTGGAGATAGGGCAAAAGGTTCACCAATAATCTTCTGAACTAATTTGTGGATTTCTTTACAGTATGTCTTAATCATGTCACAGTACCAGAATACATGCATCACAATACCAACATTGGATTTGCACTTAAAACAACATTGATAAAAATTAGGAAATATCTTATTGAGATGAACTGGCATTAAATAAGTTCTGTAAAAGAATGAAAAATTTTGCTCGTGGTTTGATATTGTGGCACCTTTAAAAAATATGCCAGAACAGACCGAAAGCCATTCTTCTTTACTAAAATGTGTTCCACAATATTTCTTCAATAAAACTTTCAAGGAGGTAAGGGAAGAACACCCTACATTACATACCATTGAGTAAAAAAGATATCTTCCTTTTGAGAGAAAATTAAGAATACAATTGTTTTTCCATGTCAAAAAAGATCAAGACGGATTTTGCCATCCTTAAGGGACGATTCTAAAAAAATGTAATTTGTAAGAGTCGTTATTTGGTCAATTAAATTCCTGTTTTAATAACTGAAATGATTTCAGGTGCCTGTTGTCAAATATCTGATCTAATTCAAAAATCCCCTTTAGTCTTCATGATCGAAAACCAATGTTCTGAATAGCAGGGGGTAGATCAGGGTTACACGAAATACGAGAGGAAACTAGTTTTTTACAGCTTAGTAGTTCACCCGTTATTATATAGAGTCATTATTTGATGGGTTATTAAAAAAAGAAAATTCTTAATTTTTACAAAATATAAAACTTTTACTTTTATTGCAGTTAATTAAAATGATTGAATTAATTATTACATAATTTTGCTGAGATTAAATAATTATGAAGTATTATTAATTATAGTTATATATTATTTTAATAAAATCCTCCCTCAAAACCCAAGTGATCTCATCAAGTTCAAGTGGTTAGTAGGTAACACTAACATGTTTACATTTGCGACTGAACAAAAAATGTAAATAAATTATTAAAATAAATATATAAAAATTAAATAAATTAGCCTTAAGCTTTAATCAAAATTTAATTTAGTGAATGAATAAATAAATGAACGAATGATCATGCAAATAGACAAGTGAATGTATGAACACTTTTTTTCAACTGCTTGGTAGTTCCATGTTAAGGTTACAGTATTTAATCTAAAAACAATTTAAATGAATTATTATATGAATAAATGAACAATTAAATGAGTGAGCAAACAAACAAAATAGTCAACAAATAAAAATCAGCACACTGCCACTATTGCAATAAAACACAGGTGTCAAACTCAGTTCCAGGGGGGCCGCAGCTATGCACAATTTAGTTCCAACCCTAATTAAACACACCTGATCAAACTAATTGAGTCCTTCAGGCTTGTTTGAAACCTGCAGGTAAGTGTGTTGGAGCAGGGTTGGAGCTAAACTGTGGAGGGCTGCGGCCCTCCAGGAACTGAGTTTGACACCCCTGCTCTAAAAAAACTATTTATTGAAATTAAAACAACGTTTCATTCATCAAGTCAAACAAGTAATCCAAAACATTTAGTTTTCACCACATCACACCTGAAACCAATAGCTATATCAGCCAGTTAACCAATAAGGCCAAAAAGTTCATTCATTCATTTTCTTTCGGCTTAGTATTTGTTTTATCAGCGGTTGCCAAAGCGGAATGAACCATTAACTATTCTGGCATATGTTTTACCCAGCAGATCCAAAACCAATTTTAATGAATTATTATATGAATGAATAAATGGGTGAGCAAACAAAACAAATCATGAAATGTCTGCTGTACAGTGTTCTAATTAAAGTTTTGTCATTGGTTTTGGCAAACATTATGAAATATGTAACCACCGAATGCCATGATTGACCAATCAGAAGGAAGTATTCTATAGTATCACAACATAAATGTATGCAATAAATATTCCTCAATCAATATTGGGCTGTAAATTTAATTGTAAATTTCATTGAAAGTTCATTCACTTGTCTTGATTTTTCAGAACACCACTCTGCCTGCCGGGTTTCGCCAGCGTGACCAGACCAAGAAGACTCCCACAGGTCCCTTTGATCGCTTCGCCCTCATGGATTACCTGGAGAAACAGGCCATAGAGCATAAGGACAGAGATGACCTGGTGCCTTTTACAGGGGAGAAGAGAGGTACAGTACCACCACTACTGGACAGATATCATGAACATGATTGTTCATACTGTATATCTAATATCTGAAAAGCCTTTCAATCAGAGTCATTATTTAGTGTATAGCATACACATAATTAAACTGATAGCTTTGTTTATACATTATGTATTTGCATTTACCTTACGTGAATTTGTTATTACATCAAGAGTTAAATTAAAGACCTCTTGTGGTGAAAATTAATCTTTTAAGGTTGTTTACACTGTTATCTGGCGTTTGCAATATGCTTAAAAACAAGCCATGCACAAAGTAATACATGGTTTTGATAATGTTCTCCTTAAAACTCTTGAGTAACGTCGGCGCAATAGCCTAGTGGTTAGCTCGCCGACGTATGGTGCACTTCAGGGCGTCCTGAAATCAAATCCCGGCTCGAGGACATTTCCTTACCCTACCCCTCTCTCTCTCACTTCACTTCCTGTCTAATTACTGTCCTATTTAATAAAGGCAAAAAGGCCAAAAATATATCTTTAAAAAAAACAAAAACTCTTGAGTAACAAAATTTGAAAACCTCCCCAGTTTCTTACATTCACAAACATCTCACCAGTCCAGTCAGTTTGTGGGTTGCAACATTTTCTATCATTATCTACACTGGTCAAAGGTTTCTGTTTACATTTTTTGCAGCATCAAGCAGTGTTGTCAGTCACAAACACACAGTAACTATTGATTTATTGGCTGATCAGAGGTGTTTAAATCAGAATCCAATCAACATACTGGATACTGCAAGTTTTGTTGAGTGCAGTTTTGCACACGTGCTAATGATCTAATTACAGTGTATAGATGCTACAGTATCATTGTGCTGTGTAGAGCACTTTATATAGCATTTTAACTGTATAGGGTTATAGCAAAGCTTTGTGAGATCGATATGAACTAGAATGAGTGACAGCTATTTAGTGATTACAAGAGGAGGTCTTTTCGTGTGATTTCTTAGCTTTAATCTATAAATTTTTTATACATACATATATATAAATAAACAGTCACTCTTGAAATTAAAATGGAAATCAAATTGAAAGCTGAACAAACCACCAGTTACTCTAGCATATGTTTTAATGATGAGCTAAATCGGTTATAAAGAAGTAAACAATGTAATGGCAATAGGGGTGTGCAATATTGTCAACAAATATCTCGATATTTTGGGTGAATTAAAAAAAAATATTAAACAGTATCTAGCATTTTTTAATAATTATTAAATGGTATTTAGCATTTT
>LR812534.1:38360984-38423595 GCA_903798195.1 Danio kyathit
TGACCCAGCTGGGACTCGAACCAGCAACCTTCTTGCTGTGAGGCGATAGTGCTACCCACTGAGCCACCATGCTGCTTTATTAATATAATTTATTAAGATAATTATTACAGTATATTCTATGTACGACATTGTATTTTATATAATAATTGTAACATTTATACACTAATGAAGTTAATAATTATAATATAAAATAGGTACGTATGTATGATTTTTAGATATTTTTTGTAGATTTTTACCCTTTAAAAACATAATTTGACCAATTTTAGGCTTAAATTGTGTTCCTGACACAACTCTAACTTAAAAACAATTTTGAGCTTTAATGATAACCTATGCACAAAAGGTCATTTAGGCTGTTAACAGTGCTAGTTAAAGGGTTAGGGGAAAAAAGCAGATATATTTAATGGAATTATGTTTGTCTCTTCACAGCCATCCTGGGAATGTACACACTTATGAGCAACAAGCAATATTATGATGCCCTGAACACCACCGGCAAGATTGCCAACACAGAAGGCATCAACAGTATGTATACAAACATTTAACATTGGACCGTTTCATGTTAAACAAATATAATATAGTTACAACTAATATATGTGTGTTGTAATGTCAGTTCCAGTTTTGTATATCCACTGGATGTCTTATAAATCTGAATCATACATGGTTTATTCTCTTTCAGGTGTGGTGAAACCAGATGTGTATAAAATCTATCCCGAGGAGCCTCCCAATGACACCAATGTGGAGGAAACTCTCCGCTACATCCAGAAAAATGACAACAGGCTGCAAGAGGTCAACCTCAACAACATCCCGGTAAACATGCTAACCCTGCTAACACTCTTTTTAATGTACTGTTCTCTGAGGTTGACTTATACTGTCATCAAGACTTCTACATAAAAAAACCCCATCATACTTAGAAGTAACAGGTTATTTTCTGTCACACACTGTTTGATTAGGTGTGATGGATTGTTTGAAAGTACAGTTTGAAAAGACAGCTGTGTGTCCACCGATGTAAACTTCTGTATGTGTGTTTGACAGTCTACATCATTGATAGATGAGAGTAACAGGACAGTGTACAACCAGAGGCTGTGATTCAGATACAAAATACACAAATACTGATATTGAACATATTAAATAATCTGTAACATCAGACTAAAGAATAGTTATCAAGAAATAAAAACAGTTACTCAAACGTGGGTGGTGGAACTTTAATGTCGGATACAATATAATTAGCAAAGCACCGTCCTTCAATCTTTTCAAAATCCAGCATAAATCTGTGACTTGTTTGTAAAAGAATCTGCTGTTAAATAAAGTGAACAAAGTAACAAGATGCAGTGTGTAACCTTAAAAATAAATTTCGTCAACTTTTTCTTAATACCCCATTTACATGGGAGCGTGTCGGAAGCTTTGCGCTGTCTCTATTTTCAAAGTGACAACAGCCAATCAGATCCAGCTTGGGCCGCAACAAAAAAAAAAGGCACAGATGAAGTAGTTGTTCTTGTGATCAAACTTGCTATACTGCAATTGACATTCAAAGTAAAACAAGCTACTCCTTGCAATTACGTGCTTTACTATACTAGCTGTCAATCATTGATAAAGCAAGTAAACGGATACAATACTACCACAATACACAACAGATTTACCAACTGCCTTTGCCACATCCTTACTAACTTGGTCCCTCTGATACGAGTACTGATATGTATATAAATATTAATCATAAAGCACCAGGTGATTATCAACTGGTAATGGATTTTCTCCATTTTGTGGATTTTCTCCATTTTGATGTACCTCTCTATTTTGGTGTTGCAGAAAGATGATTTGCTACTGCTTGCACTAGATTTGCATCAATCGGTCTGATTATCTGATGCCTACATTGGTGCATAAAAAGTTCTGCCACGAGCAATGGACTGAGAATTCAGTTCAGAAATGCTTAGGTCACTCCATTCTAAGAAAACGAGAAACATTAACGCTGACCCCATGTGTAAATGGGGCATATTGGACCAGGCAGAAGGCAATGCAAAGTCTGTATTTTTCCACAACTATGCACTGCACAGCATCCTATTGTCTTCAGAGCATCATTATCATTTAATTTCTATGTAGATCTGCATTTGCCAATCATTGTTTATATATTACAGTTGTACATATTTATTAATTAATCATAATAAATGTTTCACCCCATAATGACAATGTGAAAAAATATTTTTTTTAAATTGTTGAAAATTTATTTTAAAAAAAAGCTGAAAAATCACATGTACATAAGTATTCACAGCCTTTGCTGAGGAAGGATACAGAAAAATTTCTGCTGCTCTGAAAGTTCCAATGAGCACAGTGGCCTCCATCATCTGTAAGTGGAAGATGTTTGGAACCACCAGGACTCTTCCTAGAGCTGACCAGCCATCTAAACTGAGTGATCGGGGGAGAAGGGCCTTAGGCCCCATTTACACTAATACGTTTTAGTTTTAAAACGTATAAGTTTTGCTACGGTTATGTCATCCGTCCACACTACGCTGGAGTATTCGAGCCCTGAAAACGGAGCGTTTTGGAAATGCTGGAGAGGCCGTTTTCATTATGATGATCAATAACCCAATCGTCACTCTGTCTGAGCTCTAGCGTTCTTCTGGGGAGAGATGAGAACCTTACAGAAGGACAACCTGTTCAGCCTGTATGGTAGAGTGGCTGGAATTTGCCAAAAGGCATCTGAAGGAATCTCAGACCATAAGAAACAAAATTCTCTGGTCTAATGAGACTAAAATTTAACTCTTTGGAGTAAATGCCAGCAGTTACATTTGGAGAAAACCAGGCACAGCTCATCACCAGGCTAATGCTGTGGGGATGTTTTTCAGCAGCAGGAACTGGAAGACTAGTCAGGATAGAGGGAAGGATGAATGCACCAATGTACAGAGACATCCTGAATGAAAACCTGCTTCAGTGGTCCTAACCTCAGACTGGGGCGACGGTTCATCTTCCAGCAGGACAATGACCCAAAGAACACTGCCAAAATATCAACGGAGTGGCTTCACAACAACTCTGTGAATGTCCTTGAGTGGCCCAGCCAGAGCCCAGACCTAAATCCTATTGAACATCTCTGGAGAGATCTGAAAATGGCTGTACACCATCGCTTCCCATCCAACCTGATAGAGTTTGAGAGGAACTGCAAAGAGGAGTGGGCAAAAATTCCCAAAGACAGGTGTGCCAAGCTTGTGGCATCATATTCAAAAAGACTTGAGGCTGTAATTGCTGCCAAAAGTGCATCAACAACGTATTGAGCAAAGGCTGTGAATACTTATGTACATGTGATTTTTCAGGTTTTATATTTTTAATACATTTGCAACAGTTTCAAAAAATATTTTTTGACATTGTCATTATGGGGTATTGTGTGTGGTATTTTGAGGAAATAAATGAATTTAATCCATTTTGGAATAAGGCTGTAACATAAAAAATGTGGAAAAAGCGAAGCGCTATGAATACTTTCCGGATGCACTGTACATAACATCATTACTACATTAAGTAATAAAGTGGCACATAACCAGGAGCATAGTCCTTTATGTGCTTCAATATAAACCGTTTTTAGACTAACAAGAACCTTCTGTTTTGAAACTTAAAGAAAAATTAGATTTTAGTCTTTATGATAATTAATAGGTTGCTTTATTATACTTTCAAGATTTGTTTTACTTGCCGAATTATCATTACTTTCCATCATTAATCATAAGAGTTGGTGCATTTCTCTCGTGTTGCTGTAGGACATTCCCATCCCAACCCTGAAGGATGTATTTGAGGCTATGAAGCGTAACACACATGTGTTGAGCCTCAGCATCGCCGGGACACGCAGTAATGACCCCGTGGCCTACGTGAGTCCTGAAGCTTGTTCTTACATTCATCTTCCACGTACTGAAGCCTGAAGATATGTAACTACATATTTGGAGTATGTCTTAAAGTGTGCATTCAAGCCCCTGATATACTCACAGCAAAGTTCTTTTTTAGTTTATAGAAAAAGAGAAGTTTGACATACTTGAGCAGTGGTATAGTGTTGTGTTTAAAGGATTTTTTTGACAAACCAGTAGTTAATTTTAGTAGTCTAATTAAAACGATTGCTCAGTTAATTTTAGTACATTATTATACTGTAGTATATTATTATATATTAGTTTATTATTATATTTGCTTTTTTGTTCCTGTGATTCAGGCCGTAGCTGAGATGTTACAGGTCAACAAGAACCTGCAGAGCCTGAACATTGAGTCCAACTTCATCACTGCACAGGGCATGATGGCCATCGTCAAAGCCCTCAGAAAAAACTCCACCCTTATTGAGATCAAGATCGACAACCAAGTAAGAGATTAAAACACTGCTTCCAGAAACACCAGGGGGCCTGTTTGTTTAACACCAATAATTCCATGGGGTGAAATTTACCTTTAGCAGCTTTTCAAGCACATATAACAAGTCTCCCAGTCTCAAAATCAACAATTAATACACTTTTTTTTCACACTGGTTTTTGACTGGTTTGTAAATGTTTCTGGGCGGTCCACGTTGAGGGTTTGGAAGTAACTGTAAGTACTATGTAAGTAACTATGATTGAATATAGTATTTTGTAATTTGGTGTAGTAAGAGAACGATTCTGTATAGTAAACTACCTTTCGACTACCCTGTCAATACTCATCATTTTTGGTGGTACAGATACAAGAGTAAGTGAAAATTCGATACTGTACATTTTGTTGTTCTAAAATAAAATCCAGAACTGCATTTTCTCCTTGTCTCATTGATTGAGGAGCCCTTCACAGAAATGATAACTTACAATAGGATAGGATAAACTTTATTTGTCCCTGAGAGGAAATTTGTCTGGGGCAAAAAGGTGCTACAATGTTGCTCTAAGCAGACTATAAAATAAATAAATCAAACAAAGCAGTTAATAAAAAAACTATTAGGAACATACATACATACAAATACTTATTGATGCTGTTCTTTCTTTGATTCTGTTCATGTGTTTTTTAAGTGAAACATATTCATGTAGGCCTTTCATTGTTCGTTTCACAATATATAAATAATTGCATTGTTCCTCTTACAGAAGCACGGCAGGTAAAATTAGGATGGGTTTGGGCTGCTACTAATATTAAACTACTAAAAAAAGATATGGCTTTTTAAACAGCTCAAAGACTCTGATCTAAATATATAGTGTGTTCTGATCAACTGGAAAAGCACAGTCTCTGTTCATCATTCTCATCAGTAAAAGTAATCTATTTTATAGTCCACTCATCCTCTAAGCTGTAAATTAATAATTCATGTGAAAATGTGAACAAAAACAATAAATATTAATTCTTACTGATAATTATGAACACATTTTTACAACTTTGTCAGTCATTTTGAATCAATCTGACTATGCCCTGTGTGAATCAGTGGGCGGGGCTACAGACTGATATTTTTCTGTGGAGGCAGTGTTTAACCTACCATAGATACTATAGGTACATTCCAGGATCTGCCACTTTCTGGGCCTGCTGTCAATAAAAGCTTCTGTTTTTTTTTTTACAAGGATGATTTCAGTTCTGAAAATCAGTAATTTGTTACAATGTACTTATTGTGTAAATACATGTTTTTGCATTGTACTTATGATTGATTAAATACCTGCATGTAATTACATCTGTAATTAATTTATGTAATTACATTTTTATCACACTGTTGATCATCCCTTACACCTTAACCCACCCTTAAACCTACTCATACCACCAAACCTGTCCTTAACTCTACCCGTATCCCATCTTAATTGCACCAGGAGTGTTCTCCAATACATTATGAATGCAATAAGTACATTGGATATATTTATTTTGATGCAAATACATAGTAGTTAAGGCCACCTAATATAAAGTGGGACCAGATATTCTTTTAATACCATGACCTCTTTATATCATAAGTAAAATTTGATTTCTCAACTCAAGACCACTTTAAAAATGGTTTATATTAAACCAGATTAAAATTGGGGTATTTATACCTATAAATGCCAGCAGGCCAAATTTATCTCTGTAATACTTCTGTTTTCATGCTGAACTCTTTGCTTTGTTTATGTTTAAGCATTCATGTTGGTTATGCAAAGACCCCTGGCAGTTCTAGTTGTGTTGAAATTGTTGACCTGTGTTCTTACAGAGACAGAAACTGGGCGACTCTGTTGAGATGGAGATTGCATCCATGTTGGAGAAGAATCCCAGCATCATAAAGATTGGGTATCACTTCACTCAGCAGGGCCCGCGTGCCAGAGCCGCCATGGCCATCACTAGAAACAATGACATCCGTGAGTGGTTTCTCGAGTTGTTTTCTCAAATACTACTCTTAGTACTTGTTGATACCTGAAACAGGAAATTAATTTAATTTATTTCAGTGTTTGGCTCTGATTACAGCTGGTATTATAGTTCATCCAACAAATGAAAATTCTGCCGTTTACTCACTCTCTTCATGTTCTATACCTGTTTGAGTTTCTTTCATCTGTTGAACAGAAAAAAAAGATATTTTGAAAAATGTTGGAAACCGGTAGCTAAATGCTGGAAGTCTATGACTAGCAGTTTTCAAAAATCTTCAATGCATATTTTTTTGTGTTCAACAGAAAAAAGAACTTATACTGGTTTGGAAACACCTGAGGATAAGTAAATGATGATCAAATATTAATTTTTTGGGTGAATTATCATGGGATGTTTTTTGGTCAATCGAATAACAAGTAGACTAGGAAAACACATTGCCGTGTCCACCTTAAACTCTCTTTTGTCCAGTTTTGACCACTTTTCTCATGAGGGAATGTCTGTTTAAAGGTCTTTTCTTATCTTTTGATCTAATATTTGGAGCATAAGCTTTGTGTAAACAACTGTTTATTGAGTTTTTCTGGAAACAATAATATAAAACAAAAACAACAGGTGCAGATTTAAAACCCACTCCCACCCATCCCACCCCTGGTGGACTTTAAAAGATAAAAAATAAATAAATAAACAAATCAATAAAATAATTTTTACAAAGAAAATTTACAAAGATTTTTCAAAGGATGATACAACATCAAAAGCTGGATGCCACATTCTGACAGTTCTCGCATTAGTTCCATGTATACGAAAGTTCCATCGAGAGAATGTCCAACAAATACACAGTCCAGGTTCATCTGTTCATTGTGTGAGGAGGATTCCAACGGTTGACCAGCAATTTTGTTGAGACCAGTTAACAGAAGACATCTTTGTTGAACAAAGTGAGGATATTTTAGGGCAGGGCGATTTGGCCTAAAATCAAAATCTCGATTAATTGAACATTTTAAGTCGATTACGATTAATGAACGATTATTTGCCCTCATAGTTCACTGACAGGTTTTGTACAGTAAAGATGCTCTCGTATTACACGTGAGGGCTTTTTGAATGAAGGGTGCATTACTTGATTTTAAAATAATTGAAGGAAACACACACTTTCTACTATCTATGGTTATTTATTAAACATCAACGTTGAACAACTGAAATTAAAACACACATTGCCTAAAATGAACAGTTCCTGGTTTTTTACTTATAAAAAAGTGAAAACAAATAACTTTTGTTTTTTTTAATCAAAATGTATTATTTTCAATGTTTTTCATATTAAAAGTAGAAAATAAGCAGTATCTCTTCTACATAAAATAACTCGTGCATACGCTGTAAATAATATTTTAAACAGTGCATTTCTTGCATCTTCTGCAAGCAAATGTTTTAATGTAAACAATAATTTTATCGTAATAAAAAAAATGCCGTCTCAAGGCATCTCTGGCACAACTTTCAATCATCGGCAATGTAGTGCAAACGTGCAATGTGTAGTTACATTTTTCGAGAGGTTTGTGGGTGAGCGACCCACACGCACCGGACCATACCCGTGCGTTCGACGCAGAAGTATAAATCAGCCTTAACAGAGTGGGGTCACGTGACTCCACACGCGGTAGGGAAAGTAATTGAAAATACTGACATTGAAAAATTTGATTGATTATATGTTCTGAATGTGGATTTCGATTACTTTTCGATTAGTCGCCCAGCCCTGGGATATTTGCACCATAAGCTTGCACAATTTGCATACTGTACAGTACAAAGAATGTACTCTTATGTTTAGATCTATTTTACAGTTAAAAACGCTGATTAATAGTTAAAGCATTGAAAACAGTTCCACATACTTTTATGAATTGTAAGTAAAATATTTCCTTTATTTCCAATGAGTTCCTCTGCAGCACACTGTAAAAAATGTAATGACAAATCGTCAAGACGACAAATATTTTTATGATACTTTAACTTATAATAATAAGTTAATCAGGATCCGGCTACATTTTTCTTAAGTTACCCAAAGTTTAACTTAATATTTTTAGTCAGTTTGATTGATGTAAGTTGAGATGACTAGAAAAGTTAATTGGATTTAACTAAACACACGTTAAACATCCCACAACATCAAAATTCGACCACATGATTGTCTACAATGGTGTTTCTCAACCACGTTCCTGGAGGACCTCCAACACTGCATGTTTTGGGTGTCTCCTTTGTCTATTACACCCATTTCAGGTCTTTCAGGGGTTGTTTCTCAATTCCAAGAACTCTGAGAACAGACTTGTGTTCTTGTGAAGACTGTTCTTGACAAGTTACTTTGTAAGAATGAACTCGGGAGACCGAGAGAACACAGAACGCGTCCTGTGAGAAATGAGATGCTGCGTTCTTTTTGATGGTAACATGACCTTCACGCGTTTTAAACCGAACATTATTTAAACATTACAGCATTCATACAATGATTTATTGTTTTTCCTCTTTTCACAATTTATACTATGCATAAAGACATTATAAATATACTTTGCACCATACACATAAAATGAATTTTAATACAAATTGCAGCAAATAAACACCCTTAATGTGTTTATGCCTTTATTAAGATTTGTATGGTAATGTTTACTTTCACCATCTCATTTAGGGAAACTCCTGAGACAAATAATTTAAATCTCTGAACTTTAATAACAAATCTATATAAAATGCTGCACTTTCCATCTCCTTTATTTAGGTGCAATGACTTCTGGGATTTCTCGAGCAAGTTTTGAGCTTAAGTCTGCATCGACGCATCCTCGATATCAAGAACACATCCGGAAACTTTCATCAGTCCTCCGTTCTTGCCAATAATATCCAGCTGCAGACCCGCAGACCCACACATGTTTCAGCACACACAATCCAGGACACAAGATTTAGGCAGGGGCGAGCCATATATCGTTACAACGGATGTTAATGTTATTAACGTCTTCTCGGACCTCGTCATCAATATATTTTTATATATATTGTTAATAAATAGTGTATATGATATATTGTGTACACTATTTATTAACAATATATATAAAAATATAGACAATAGTGTATACTATTTCACAAATATGACGATCGAGACGGGTGAATGGGCAATGTTTTTTAGTCATTATTTATCTGACAGGGTCAATAGCAGATACTCATTTGCTGGCTTTGCTGAAACATTTTACATATATAAACAATCTAAATTGGACAGGTTTAGTTTATATAATGGATTCATTATAATGAAGGAAATAATAGCAAGTTAATATGTGTAAGCTATAATATATAATACATCTGTATATCATAAGAAAATATGAGGACGACGTACAAATCTCAATGAAAATGTTTATTCAGCATAGCAGTACCCTGGTTTCACCGGAGTCAGATTGACTCTGAACGTTCTTAAACTCAAACCTTTATACTCTTTTAGCTGTTGCCTTTAGATGTAAATTAAGTTGCTCTTTGGCTGTTGACCCAGCTGTATTCTCTATCTCTCTATGTTAATGCAGTTTCAACACCATTGATGAGATGGTTCTCTGTGCACCACACCCATCCCCATTCTACAATTGTTACCATTTGGTCGAGATGTAGTCACCTCAAACAATGCAGAGACAACAAACTGTTGACTTCTCTTTTCTCTCATAAGTCAGCCCTTTTGGGAAATGAGCATTAATTCACCATTTAGAGTGGAAGTTGGGTCGAGGCAGACTCATTTCTTACAATATGTAATAAAAATCGTTATTTTACTTACTTTATATTTCTCCAGCGACTGAATACTTAATAAAATAATAGTCATTAGTGTTTTAACAAATTATTTTTATTTACATAATATGAGTACCAAAACTGCACAGATGTTGAAATGATAGTTCCGATATAATAATGAGATAACGACTGAAATGGGAAACCCTAAACTGTTCACAGTCACGGACGGTCTCGATCGCCATATTTGTGAAATACAGTAGGTGGCGATAATGCTTTTAAGGACTGATCCGTCATTAACCATATATGGTTCGCCCCTGCCTAGATTGGGTGTTCTGGATTGTGTGTGCTGAAATGTGTGTGGTTCTGCACCTGGATATATCTCGTTCTTGTGGTCTTGAGTTTTGGAACTGAACTTTGAAGGTTGATGATGACGTTACACGAGAACACGAGGACACAAGATCGCTGAAGAAGTCATATTGAGAGACACCCTGTCTCTCTAGTAATGAGCTGATGATCTGAATCGGGTGTGTTTGATTAAGGAGACATGGAAAATGGGCAGAATTGGTGGTTCTCCAGGACTGTGGTTGAGAAACACTGCTCTACACTTCACCAGCAATCCAATCACATACGTACTTGTCCGACAACCTCTGAAAGTGGTTGATAGTGGATAAGCTCAAAACTTTTCAGCCTGTTTACTCCCTTATATTTAGTGTTGTTTACTTGTGATCAGATTGAAGAAAACACATCTTAATACCAGGCGTAAACTTGATTTTATTGTATTTTTTTCCATCTCCAGTTCGTCAGCAGAGAGTAAGATGAGCAGAAGATGGAGTTCAACATCATCATCATCATCACTGTTCTCCAACAAACACTCCAGTAACAGCCAGGACAACTGAAATGCCTTTAGCATTCACCCTCAGCCATTGTGGATATCATTACCACCAGCTTCATAAGACTTTGTTACTTTTTATGAGTTGAGTTTCATAAAATCTCTGATCTAATAAAATTGACCTGCTCTTTAATACCTCAGTTTGCAAACTTAAACAAGACGCTAGTTCGTTCATTTTCTGGTAATATGGTGCTTCCACAACATTTCTTTTTTGTGTAAATATTTGAAATAAAATACTACATTCTATATTGTCTAATAAGACTTCAAAGTTTTATTAAATTACAAAATCATCATTTGATTTAGGTTCAATCACATGTTACTGTTATTTTATTTAAAAAAAATTGAGAAGTTAAAATTATTACTCAGCAGGATGGATTCAATGTTTTTGGTAACACGTTAAAATAATGGTTAACCATTAGTTGATGTTAGTTAATGTGTTCACAAACAATTGCTAATACATTTATTATGGTATTTTATCATCTTTGTTAATGTTAGTTAACGTTATTTAGGTTAAATAATGTTAGTTCATGTTTACTCATGGTGCATTAAGTAATGTTAACAAGCACAACTTTGGATTTTAATAATACATTAGTAAATATTGAACTATGATTAATAAATGTTCTTATTATTCATACTTAGCTAATGTTAGTAAATACAATAACTAACATTACATAATAGACCATTATTCTAAAGTGTTACTAATTTTTTTTTTACATTGATCCAGCAAAAATATTATTAAATGATTTTTATAAACTTAGTTCTTAAAACACACATACCAGTGTTTTTCACAAACTATTACATAAAGAAATTATCCATAATTAAAAAACTTTTATTTAAAAAGATATACCTGGAAAGTATTCATAGCGCTTCACTTTTTCCACATTTTTTTGTGTTACAGACTTATTCCAAAATGGATTAAATTCATTCAAAAAATAAATAAAAATTAATGAATAAATAAATTCATTTCCTCAAAATTCCACACACAATACCCCATAATGACAATGTGAAAAAATATTTTTTGAAATTGTAGCAAATTTATTAAAAATAAAAAAAGCTGAAAAATCACAGGTACATAAGTATTCACAGCCTTTGCTCAATACTTTGTTGATGCACTTTTGGCAGCAATTACAGCCTCAAGCCTTTTTGAATATGATGCACAAGCTTGGCACACCTGTCTTTGGGAATTTTTGCCCATTCCTCTTTGCAGTACCTCTCAGGCTCTATCATGTTGGATGGGAAGCGACAGTGTACAGCCATTTTCAGATCTCTCCAGAGATGTTCAATAGGATTTAGGTCTGGGCTCTGACTGGGCCACTCAAGGACATTCACCAAGTTGTTGTGAAGCCACTCCATTGATATTTTGACGGTGTGCTTTGGGTCGTTGTCCTGCTGGAAGATGAACCATCGCCACAGTCTGAGGTCAAGAGCACTCTAAAGCAGGTTTTTCATTCAGGATGTCTCTGTACAGTGCTGCATTCATCTTTCCCTCTATCCTGACTAGTCTTCCAGTTCCTGCTGCTGAAAAACAGCACCCTTCTCCCCCGATCCCTCCGCTTAGATGGCCGGCCAGCTTTAGGAAGAGTCCTGGTTGTTCCAAAACATCTTCCACTTACGGATGATGGAGGCCACTGTGCTCATTGGAACTTTCAGAGTAGCAGAAATTTTTTGTAACCTTTCCCAGCCTTGTGCCTCGAGACAATGCTGTCTTGGAGGTCTACAGACAATCCCTTTGTCTTCATGCTTGGTTTGTGCTTTAACATGCACTGTCAACCCTGGGACCTTATATAGACAGGTGTATGCCTTTTCAAATCATATCCAAACTGAATTTACCACAGGTGAACTCCAATTAAGCTGCTGAAACATCTCAAGAATGATCAGTGGAAACAGAATGTACCTGAGATCAATTTAGAGCTTCACGGTAAAGGCTGTCAATACTTATGTACATGTGATTTTTCAGGTTTTTTATTTTAATAAATTTGCAACAATTTCAAAAAATATTTTTTCACATTGTCATTATGGGGTATTGTGTGTGGAATGTTGAGGAAATAAATGAATTTAATCCATTTAGTAATATGCTTGTAACGTAAAAAAAAATGTGGAAAAAGTGAAGCACTATGGACACTTTCCAAATGCACTGTATATACAGTTGAAGTCTGAATTAATAGCCCCTGTTTATTTTTTTCCCCCAATTTTTGTTTAAAGGAGAGAAGATTTTTTTCAACACATTTCTAAACATAATAGTTTTAATAACTCATTTCTAATAACTGATTTCTTTTATCTTTGCCATGATGACAGTAAATAATATTTTACTAGATATTTTTCAAAATACTTCTATACAGCTTAAAGTGACTTTTAAAGGTTTAACTAGATTAATTAGGTTAACTAGGCAGGTTAGGGTAATTAGGCGATTTATTGTACAACAATGGATTGTTCTCTATACTATCGGGAAAAAAAAATTGCTTAAAGGGGCTAATAATTTTGTCCTTAAAATGGTGTTTAAAAAAATAAAAACTGCTTTTATTCTAGCCGAAATAAAACAAATAAGACTTTCTCCCGAAGAAAAAATATTATCAGACATACTGTGAAAATTTCCTTACTTTGTTAAACATCATTTGGGAAATATATTAAAAAAAGAAATTTCAAAGAGGGGCTAATAATTCTGACTTCAACTGTGTGTGTATATATATATATATATATATATATATATATATATATATATATATATATATATATATATATATATATATATATATATATATATATATATATATATATATATATTTGTTGTAGTTGTTTAGATTGCAACTATGCAGTAAATGCTGAAATATTCAGTATGCAGAAAATGATAATCAATTTATATTGGATTTGATTATTTCTAAGAATAAATGTTTAAAACATCTTTATTATGTCAATATAAAAAAATACAAAAAAACTAAATTAATAATTCTAAATATTCATTTACATATATTAATTATTGTTAATAGAATTAGTATTTTATATATATATATATACTAATTCTATTAACAATAATTAATATATGTAAATGAATATTTAGAATTATTAATTTAGTTTTTTTGTATTTTTTTATATTGACATAATAAAGATGTTTTAAACATTTATTCTTAGAAATAATCAAATCCAATATAAATTGATTATCATTTTCTGCATACTGAATATTTCAGCATTTACTGCATAGTTGCAATCTAAACAACTACATTCTCACCTAAAAAAGCCTCAAAAGTACATGATGTTGTCCAACAGCTGCAATATTTGTCAAACTGTAGTGAGTTTATTGATCTGCTGTCACTCTATGTGTATGTGTTGTTTTATTTCGGCTAGAATAAAAGCAGTTTTTATTTTTTTTTAAAAACATTTTAAGGTCAAAATTATTAGCCTCTTTAAGCTAATTTGTTTTAGCATCGTTATCTAATAACTTGCCTAATTACTCTAACCTGCCTAGTTAAGCCTTTAAATGTCACTTTAAGCTGTATAGAAGTGTCTTGAAAAATATCTTGTAAAATATTTTCATCATGGCAAAGATAAAATAAATCAGTTATTAGAGATGAGTTATTAAAACTATTATGTTTAGAAATGTGTTAAAAAAATCTCTCTGTTAAACAGAAATTGGGGGAAAAAATAAACAAACAGGGGGCTAATAATTCTGACTTCAACTGTGTATATATATATATATATATATATATATATATACACACACACACACACACACACACACACACACACACACGCAATTTTATATACTATATCTTTAAATGCATTATTTAGACTTTAAGATATAGTTAAAGATTTGTAATCATTATCAACAGAATCAAATTATTGCTGTCTTCGTAGGATTTCTTTCTAGATCATTTTAAAATAATAAAGTCTGTAATGCATCCTCCTAGCAGATACTCTCAGCACATCCACTGTACAAAACAGCTTCATTATCATTCCCAGGTCTGGACTCTGTAACGATTTAGATTAGATTTAGATTATGCATAATCGTATTAATAGAAGTCTGGAATAAAATGATGCACGACTCATGTCATAACTTTAGACTACACCATTAACCTTTTAATTAATGATGACCCAAACCCAGAGGCACAAAAACAAATGTAACCGTTCAATATCCCGCAGCCCTGCTTCCTGCTCCCCTTCGCTAACCTATTTATAAGCCCAAACCACTCGGTCATGAAACTCAGTCGCATGGCTTTGAGTTACAAAGCTCCAAATATACCAGAGATTTATGCTCTCCTTCTGAACAGCTGCTAACCTACGCAGACTCTCAAACATCACCAATTAACAAACACGCATTACTGCACTTTTCAAATGTTTACAGGCTGCGTTTTCTTCAAGTTTATATAAAGAGACCGCAGTCAGGAAAAGTTGGCTGTTTTTTTATTTATTTCTGAAGCTGACTAAAACTTCACAGGTCTATACTGCAGAAAGCCAAGATCTCTCTCTGATGGCGTTCTGGCAAAGGAACCGCAGAACGAAGCAGCCGATCCACATTCTGTTCTCGATTTGGAACAGATTTTCAACCCTGCGACAAACATTTCAGACACTGAATGCAAAATGATTATGATAGTGGTAAAAACACCACATCAGATACAAGGTTGAAACCTTATTTCATCTAAAAATGTATTTTGTGGAATAACGGCAAGTACACAGTACCAATATACTTACAAACAATGCAAACTCTTTTCCAAAAAGAATGTCTGGAGGTTTCAGCCTTATTACATACAAAGTGGGTCGCTTGTAGATGTCATGTGATATGCTGTGACTACTGAAATGTCATCAGTTTAAATGTAGCCTGAAGTCTTTTTCCTGAACAGTATAGAGTTGTTTTCAGTAGAGTCTGTTATGAAGATTCACTGCAACGAGGCAAGAGAGTCGGTTCTTCTTCATCAGAGTCAAACTCCACATTCTCATCTTTAACCCATTTACCACTTCGGTCCTGCAGCCACCCTGAACTAGAGGAGAGACGTTACAAAGAAGAAAAATATAACAATAATTAATTTAAATTATTTCACTATGATCTGCATTTACATTTAATACCTAAAACCTAATGAATGATTGACTTGTCGAATTCTAGTTAAATCTGAAACTTTTCATTGGTGAATCAGCAAAAGAAAGGCAATATTGATTATAAAATATGATTCACTCAATATTCATTTCTTGATGCTTACACTTTTGTATCAAATTTGCAATTAAGCTCACATGCACTGGCACTCTTGTGATATTATTACAATATAGTATCATTTTCTTCTAAAGAAAGTCTTATTTTAGTTTAGTTAAAAAAAATGCAGTTTTTAACCATAATTATACAGTTGAAATCAGAATTATAGCCTCCCTTTGAATTTTTTTTCTTTTTTTAAATATTTCCCAAATGATGTTTAACAGAGCAAGGAAACTTTCACAGTATGTCTGATAATATTATTTCTTCTGGAGAAAGTTTTATTTCGGCTAGAATAAAAGCAGTTTTTAATTTTTAAAAACCATTTTAAGGTCAAAATTATTAGCCTCTTTAAGCTATATATTTTTTTGATAGTCTACAGAACAAACCATCGTTATACAATAACTTGCCCAATGACCCTAACCTGCCTAGTTAAGCTAATTAACCTAGTTAAGCCTTTAAATGTCACTTTAAGCTGAATAGAGGTGTCTTGAAAAATATCTAGTTAAATATTATTTACTGTCATCATGGCAAAGATAAAATAAATCAGTTATTAGAAATGAGTTATTAAAACTATTATGTTTAGAAATGTGTTGAAAAAATCTTCTCTCCATTAAATAGAAATTAGGGAAAAAAATAAACAGGGGGCTAACAATTCTGACTTCAACTGTATATATAAAATAAATAAATGAATGAAACAAATAAATAAATGAAAATAATAACATAATAAAATAAGATTACACAACTAAATGAGGGGCAAATGTCTACATTTATGCAACAATCTCAAGGTTACAATTCGAGTAATGAAAGATAACAATTGATGTATTATTATTGTCAAGAGCAAGCAAGGGTGATCGGTCTAGATGCAGCTGGAGAGTTTTAACATAAGAAAAAAAGGGCTCCCAAATTTTTTACAATCGTTCTGTTATGTCTTTGAAGGGGGGTATCAAATCTTCTCTAGTTTCACAAAATACAAAACCTCTTTCAACCACCGTACATGTGAGGGTGGCTGGGGGCTCTTCCAGTTCAATAAAATTACAAGCCTAGCAAGCAAAGTGAGAAAGGCCACAAAGATTAAAAATTAAGTGGGTAATGTATAAATATCAGGCATCACACCAAACAGGCCAGGTATGGTGCTATATCTATAGAAGGAATGGCTGAAAGAGAGACATACTTAAACCCCAGAATGAGGAAAGAGCTGGGCATGTCAAAACATATGGGTTAAAGTGCCTAAACCAGAATGACACCTATCACACTCCGGATCAATAATTGGGTCAATCCGCACGAGCCTACATTTTCGACTAGCACACTCTGTGAACCACATTACACTGAATGAGGCAGTGGCAAAAATACTTATTAACTTAGAGATTAAGCTTTTACTGCTTACTTCAAGACATAAAATATTGTCAATCTCAGAAAGAGGTGGGACATCGGGAAAACTTGGGAATTGTTTGCGAACAAAGTCACATATTTGTAAATATCTAAAAAATTATTTCTTGGGATGTTATACAGCGCATTCAGTTGGTCAAATTAGGTAAATGTACCATCGATATACTGTACTGTAAAGATCAGCTACTGAGTGGATCCCTTGATTCATCTAAGAGGCATATGCACCATCCAAAGTAGAAGGACAAAACAATGGGTTCAAATATTAAACAATTTTTCAAGTTGACTTTTTTCAACAAAACACTGTTGTCCAATGACTAGCCTAATTACCCTAACTTGCTTAGTTAACCCAATTTACCTTTAAACATTTAAACTGCACTTAAAGCTGAATACTAGTATCCTGTAAAATATTGTGTACTATCATCATGGCAAAGACAAAAGAAATTAGTTATTAAAACTATTATATAGAAAAATGTGTAGAAAAATCTTCTCTCTGTTTTGCCCTCAACTATGCATGTATAAATTAAGATCTGTTTAAAATTATTTAAGACATTGATGATCACGATACTTTAGTGAACTTAGAGAAAGAAATTAAGTGTTTTACAAAAGTCACTTTTAAGGCCTAAAATGTAGATTTTGACAACATTTATATATATTTGAGTTTGTTATACTTTAATACTTCGTAGAAACTCTGTAATGTGAGTGAATGTGTTGCAAACCTCTTTAGTTTGAGATAGTGGTCCAGTTCTCTGCGTCTCTGCTCTGTTAAAGGTTCACAAACACTGGAGCTCACAGACCTGGATCCCTTTTTCTTCTTCTTTGCTTCTCCTTTAAATTCACTTGGACCCTGATGCACTATAGATGACAATTACCACAATGCATATCATTTTTTAACATTTTTTTAATTGACAAAATCAATCTATCCTAATATAATTACATTTTTGTTGTACCTGTTGTTATGGAGTGATTACTTTCTGTCCTCATAGACGTATGAAAGTTGGCTAAATCAATTCTATGCTCTTTGCTTGAAGACTCTGATCGTTCACTTCATGAAATGAGAGCAAAATTCTGATGAATTGATTGAAGAAACTAGAGACACAAACAGCCTAGAGAGGAAAATAACAACTCTAACATGTGAAAGGAGATTTAAATGCAAAGATGTTTGGCTCACAGACCTTACCTTGCTTTTTTGTGGCAGCTGCTGTATGGAGCAGTTCTGAGTAAGGCATGATGGGTAATTTTGCGCGTTTGGGTCAGTAAAGGAGCTGAACTGGAGGGTTCCTGAGTACAAGCAACAATGTAATAATGAGTATGCATCACACTACTTTATTACATGTGTATGTAGGGTCTGAAAATAGAAATAAGACAATTACAGCAAAAAAAATTATGATAAAACGGAGAGAGAGAAAAAATCACTGTTTTTTAGTCATCGATCACCCTACTGACACTGCCAATACTTTTGAGTACATGACAAATCAAAATTTTAATTAAAAAAATGTGCTTTAAATAAGCAAAATGGAAAGGTGAACGATTGCATAAAGTGATCAAAGGAAATACATTGAATCACCTGTCGATCATCTTCTGCTTTGACATAGTCTTGATGTCTTCTTTTATCAATTTCGCGTCGCAGCTGATTTTTTTTGCCATAAAACCATTTCATTCCTGTAAATAAAGAAATCAAAGAGGACTTAACTCTGTCGTAATGGATTTGAAATCTCCATTTTTGCAATCTATGCCTTTCTGCAAACAAAGTGTTATTACTTTATAAAAGTCTTCTTTTGTTTCTGAAGGAATGATTTCTAAATGATCATGTGAAAATTCAGCTTTATCAACAATAATTAAATACTACTAAGATATATATATATATATATATATATATATATATATATATATATATATATATATATATATATATATATATATATATATATATATATATACATATATACATACACACACACACAATTATTATTTTTTTATTTAACATAGTTTCCAAACTTTTAACCGGTATATATATCATCAATACTAATAAATATTGTACTTATTATAATATTTGAATAAATCAATGTATAACTGAATACAATTTGAAGATAAAAAGTGATGTTTCATGTTGCAACTTGCAATGGTTTGTCAACAAGCACATACTGTATGCATATGTGTAAAGTTTGATTGTCACTTTTTTTTTGCCACTCATTTGCCTTCACAGATAATTTTAGACATATATTTGACACTAAAGGTGGTCCATATATGATTCAAAATTAGTCCAAAATGACCCAAACATGTCACTTTTTTACTTAATCTCCTAATTAACAGTTTAATAGAATCTAGAGGAAGAAAGACATATACTGTACATACTGTAGGATGGGTAAAATGTACTGTAGAGTCTCACCTTCAAGATGTCGTTTTCCCTTCCTATGCACCACGAGCATATCAACAGTGTCAAACACGGGACGGTGAGAACACACAAGACAACTGTATCTACAGCGGAGGATAACACAGACAAACACATATATATTTACATTACACGGATATTAATCAAATGAATACTATTACTGAGCTCTTGCTACTGTCCAAATAATCACCTTCCGTTTTTCATCAGAGTAGCTTCATCATCTGGGATGAAGTTTGACAGAAGATCTGAAACACGTCGTTTCTAGTCAAGTAAAAGAAACAAACAGAAAGACAGTGTGGAGCTTGTGCATGTAACGTAACACAGATTCATCTTTTGACGCTTTTATTATACCTTCAGTATATTGAGCTGACTTTGATCATCCCCTTCTCTTTTGAAAGACATGATTGGCGACCTATTCTTTCGGAATCTATGAATAGTGTTTTCTTATTTTGCTGCCAAATATAAACAAGCTTACAAACTCATCTCGAACTTCCTGTTTCTCTGTGGAATTATGGGTAGTGATGTCCGACTCATGAATGAACGAGTCAGTTGGCAAAAAAGAGCGAACGATTCCTTCGCAGCTCAGACCGACGTCGGACTCATACATGGTTTTTATTTGCTTATATTTCAGTTTGTTTATTTATTTAGTTAATATTGTTGTTTTTGAACAAGTTGTACACAATTCGAAAATAATTTACAATAAAAGAAATTGTTATCAATTAACAATATTGTACATTCAAATGTTTTATTAATATTAATATAATTCAAAGGGACATCACTTTTATTTTTTATTTGTTTTTTAAATACAACAAAGCATATATTTTCCCTGAAAATGTACCTAGGATGAATGGGAAATTTATTAAATACTTAATCACACTGACTGTGATTTTTATACATATGTTTTAAACTTAATTATATTACGCTCCTCAAGAAGTTCAAAACACTGATCATTTTACTGATTCATTGTTCAAAGGAACCGATTCGCTGAAATTCATGGGCGGATCTTACATTTAGCCGACGCCATGGCAACAGAAGCTAAGCTAATCTGCTACTGGTTTGCAACAAACAAGTTTTAAGACTCTTCATTTACAATGTAACGTTACTAGTAATATGTATCTTTAGGGTTATTGTATTCACATTTAAATAGTCATTTTTGGGGGAGCGTCACCTCCATTTAATAGAAGCTTAACATTAGTTAACGGTGTACGGCAAACATGTTTAAAGTATTAAAACTTCTCCTCTAGGACTGCGCAGGACTACATTATTGTTCTTCTAATGGTTTATTCGCTAGTTAAGTGCGTTAACAGCTTTATTTTAGTTCCTGTTGTCGGTTGCGACGTTAATCATTCAAATGCGTGACAATAAAATCAATGGATTTCTTATGTTCGTAGCTTTAGACTTTATTTGACCCATAACAGACGCGGTTATGTTAAGTTCTGCCGTAATGCGTTCAACAGTAGCAGACGATCAGCTGAAGTTAATCTTAAATCATTATTAGATAAACACTCTGGAGCTCGAGTCATGTCCGCGGATCACTCAGCGACTCTAGCCGGGAGTCACGGCCTCCTCCGCGGCCAGCGCGCCCGCTCGTACGGCAGCCTGGTGTCCTCTTCACAATCACCCGTCAGACAAGGACGAATTGAACACAAAGTTCAGCCTGGTGAAACTCTCCAAGGACTGTCACTGAAATATGGCGTGTCTGTAAGTAAATGGGAATTTTTATGACTTGTTACTTTGGCAAGTTGTTTTAAAAGTTAACCTAGTAGTATTTGCTTTTATGCTTTATTACTTTAAATACTATATTTTTTCATTTAAGTACTAGTGCTTATTCTTTAGCTGGTAGTACTTTATTATTAGATACTCATACTTCTTATATAAACACTTGGACTTGTTCACTGGATGCTAGAACTCATTCATTAGGTACTAGTAAATGCATACTAGTACATATTTATTAAATATCAGTACATATTTCATTTATGATGACTAGTAACTGTTCTAGTATATACTATTTTGTTAACAAATTAAAAAGATCTGCCGTTGAGATAAAGTATATCTCAACGGCAGATCCTCGTGTATGTAATTTGTTAATAAAATAGCATCTACAAGAACAGTAGATAGATAGTACCTACTAGTATCTAAAAATAAACACTAGTACCTACTGAATAACTACTAGTGTATTTACAATTGTTATGTTTACTAGTCAAAATCCAATAGTTGATATGTAAATGTTAGATTAATATAGAAGTCAGTGACAAAAATTTGAAATGTGCGGTGGCCGAGAGAGCTTAAAGCGCTGCAATTAAGAAACCTTAAAAAAATTAGTTTGACAGCTCACATGCTGCAAATCTTCACAACGCAAACTAATTTTTTAAAAAACATGCTTCATTTTTTTTTATCTACGCAAACAAATTAATAAATTGCGCTGCATTTTCTCACAACGCAAACATTTTACGAAAACGCTATGCATTTTCTCACAACACTTTCAAATAGCACGGAACAGAAATGTTTCAAGGAGACCCTAAAATGTGACAGACCCGGCTATTTAGGTTATGGTTATTTAGGCTAATAAATACTAAAAACACAGGAATCGGGATATTGAAATAAACAAACAAAAAAACTCGCCTTTCAAAGATCACCTACAACTTCACTGAGCAATAGTCATGGTATGTTTTCGGGTCCCCTTAAAACATTTCCGTTGTGTTTCGTTCTTTTTGTGATGTGAGAACATGCAGTGCATTTTCCTAAATTTGTTTCCTAATTTGTTTGCATTGTGAGAAAATGCAGCACATTTTTTTTTTGTGTGTGCGTTGTGAGGATTTGCACCTTGTGTGCTGTCAAACGAACGAAGATCTTTTCTTAATTTGCTGCCGTTTTTTGTAATTGTATGTGTTTTCTTAAATTTCAGCACGTTAAGCTCTCTCGGACACCATAGAAATGTGTTAATTTTAACAATAGCATAGTCCCTAGTCCAGGGGTCTCCAAACTCGGTCCTGGAGGCCCGATGTTCTGGAGAGTTTAGCTCCAACCCTAATCAAACACACCTGAACCAGCTAATAAAGCTCTTACTAGATATACACTTCCTGGCAGGTGTGTTGAAGCAAGTTGGAGCTAAACTTAGCAGGACACTGGCCCTTTAAGACCGAGTTTGGACACCCCTGCCCTAGTCACTAATGAAATCCACTTGTTAAGTCGTGATGTATGAATGTGAATACTGTTTCCAGGTCCAAGCTGGTGGTCAGTTGAATCGAGAAAATATTCGTGTATGATCCATTTTTAGTCATATCACACATTAAAGTGATTTCTTTTATAACGTTATGGTGTGCGCAACAGTCTCTGGACTTGCAGCATCACAGACATCAATATTTGAACAATTTATGAAAAGTTAATAACTTTCTGGCCATCTGATATTAGGCATGGATGTATATATTGCGATCGTGATTTTTGAAAGTATTACAGCTCTTTTTAAAGATTTATTATTACCATTTGTTGAGCCTCCCCATACAGTTTGATAGACAGCTTGTATCCAGAAGCTGCTTCGCGGGACGTCAGACTAAACAAACGCATAAGTACTAGTTGCAAAAAAATACATTTTAGTATCAATTTAATAATTACTACTATCTAATGAATAAGATATGGTACCAAACAAACAAGTACTAGTAAAGAATAACCACTTGAAGTTAATGAAAAATATACTATCTAAAAATAAGTGATAATAGCATGAAAATGAAAACCATTTACATAGATTAAATGTTAAAATGGCTTCCCAAATTCTCACAGTGGAATGAACTTGTACTTTTTCTTTCTTTACAGATGGAGCAAATCAAAAGGGCAAACAGACTGTACACAAATGAATCAATATTCCTGAAGGAGTCCCTCTTCATCCCTGTGCTGACGGAGTCTGTGTCTTTCACAAATGGAGTGGAATTGACCGAGGAGGAGACGAGTCCAGCACAAACACACACACTGATTTCTAATGAAACTCCCAAAAGCCAAACAGACTCTAGCAAATGTGAAGTGAATGCTGATCTGTCACCGGTTGAGTACCTGAAAAAGATAGACAGCTTGATCAGTCAGTCCAAGCAAGCTGCTGTGAAGACCTGCCAGGAAGGCGAGAAACAGTAAGTTGTCAGAATTAAATTATGACTGCTGTCATTATGGTTATGGTGTTACAGAGTTTACTTATTGCAGTCGTTTGCTGTAAGTTGAGTTGTTCTGAAAGTTTCATTTCAGTGGATGAACTATGTCATATGACTCTGGAGGGAATGCAATGAATGAACATCAGCTGATTGTGGGAATCACTGATACACTGGAAAATGTTGTTGGACATTTTACTTTTAAAATAAAATTTAAATGTATTAAATTTCACTAATCATTAAAATATTTAATAACTAACACTGAATTAAATTATTGTAATCTTACTTTGTTTTGCATCCTTAAATATAAAACTGGCTCCTGTAATCAAATTAAAAACTTGACAAATTAGCAATGGTGGCCAAAGAACGTTAATTATATATTTGAGTAAAAGTACCTATAATAAAAAAATACTTAAGAAAAAAATGTTAAGTACTTTTTTGTATTAATTGCAGGTTTCCCACAGGTCGCACGTCATGATGAAGTACGATGCGATCCTGGATTAACATCTATGTTGATCCTGGAACATCTTTTTTGTTGGAAAATGTAATCCATACCTAATCCCTGCTCCTAAACCCAAACTTAATGGTAAATTATTCCCAAAATCAGAGGGAAATAATAGTTGGATAACAATCATACAGAAGTGCATAAACCTAACCATAAGCCCAAATTTGACATAAAAGGTAAATGTACCCCTTAATTCTGATTGGCTGATTGGAATGATGTTCCAGCATAAACATAAATGTTAATCCAGGAACATGTCCTACTTGGGGAAATCAGGTTGGCGCCCACAGGCCATAGAATTTCTTGAATGTCATAAAATTGACTTTTTGCAAGGCTCGGCCCACTAGCTTTTTATATCAGCCATGGCACTCTCCTGTCAGTTTTGTGCCCACCGCAGGCAAATAGTGAATAATTTCTGAAATGAATTACAATCTGATTCTCTTAACCATCTAAAGTCTACTCATATATTGTATTTGATACATGAAGGACTCTATATGATCAAACTAAACAAAACTGTTCAAATCTTTTCAACAATAGCATTAGAAAAAGTCATGTTAAAACTCAAAATTTTTGCTTCGAATATTGCCTTGTTTAAATTGCCTTCGACTAAATGTGCATACTATAATGTCACATCATTTCTGAAGCGGATCACACACCTAAGGAGAAGAGCAGTACTGTGCAGCACAAGGTATTGCATTCCAGATGAGCAGTTTCTCTATGTGAATATAATGTTATTTAATATAAAACAATGCAAATGACACAGAAGGAATTTGATCCAAAATCTGTAAGAAATCTGCAGGGAAACAATTGTGACCTCTTAAGTTTTCTACCATTTTTTTTTTTTCAATTTTTCCCTAAATTCAGCAACTGTATAACTGCTAAATTCTGGAGGGACGAGTACAAATATGGTGTTTCCAGTTCAAAATGAAGCAAACTATGTTTTTACAAAATAACGCAGAGTAAAAAAAAAAAAATCTTGAATGTATTGAAGTAATTGTTTTCAGATACTTTAAAAATCTACTGAAGTACAGTAATGAAATAAAAATGCTTCAGTGTTGCACATTTGCAAATCTGTTACGCCTCTATAAAGAATCAGTTCCTATTTTCCAAGCATACCAAATAAAACTTTCACTTTTGCATTTACAGGTTCTCTTCTATAGAGCATCTTCAGCACACTAGTCTGACCTGCAGCACAGCAACATCCCAGCAGGCCATATTGGGAGCTGTTCCTGTTACCATCACCAAACGCACCAGGAATTTGAGGGACAGTGAAGATGAGATCTTCCAGCTCTGATGTAGGCATTTACTAGGGCTCTCCTGACTTATTTCGGTGTTATTTGTATGAAAACAATGTTTTAGAAGGCTCCCTCTTCTGCATTCACGTCTTTACAATGTGGAGAGTGCTGGAGTCATTTGCAATAGTGGTGTTTTACAAAATTACTGCCAGCAAGACAAGCACATATATTAGCACTGCAATAACACTGTAGCCCGATGCCTAAAAATATCAGTATCTCTTAAACCTCAACCAAAGTAATGAATTTTCTGTTTGGATAAAAGTGCTAACCAGGAATGTAGCTTGAGTAATAGTGCTACTTCTAGATAATATTTAATACTACCTCACACATACTTAATATAAATGCTTCAGTTTTCAGGAAATTGTAGGAGTGTTTGCTTCAGGAATGTGCCATTGGGAATCGATCAGATGTTAACACAATGCATAGTTTTGCACTGCAGTCATCTTGGTTTTGTGATGTTTACAATGTGCTAAAGTGTCTAATACTGTTGGTGGTTACCAAATCATGAGAAAGGCTTTGTTTTTGTTTGCTGAAACAGTTTGTGTTTTGCATCAGTGATTTGTGAACAGACTTATGCCACAGTAAATTAATGCGCTTTGAAACTCTCAGGTCAAATGCCAAAAACTCAACTTCAGTATGAAGTTTTGTGTGATATTCAGTGGCAAAGAAATGATGATCTAAGCAGTGTGTAACGAAATCATGCATTGTGTTCATCTAATTAATGTCACAATTGAATTGTGCCAGCATTTCATCAATTGTGCACTTTTATTCGGAAACACTTTAAGAATTTAATTTCACATTTATACAAAGGGTGTGAATTGTGAATATGAATGTCTTCCACGAAAAATAAAATATAGTAATGATGCTTTGGTAGTTTCTTTCATTAGTAAATTATTTAAAGGGCACCTATTTTACCCTTTTTCAAGATTTAAGATAAGTCTTTTGTGTCTCCAGAATGTGTCTGTAAAGTTACAACTCAACACCCATCAGATTATTTATTAAATCTTTCAGAATATTAGATTTTTCTGCTCTGAACACAATGTAGCTGTTTTTGTTGCCTGTGCCTTTAATGCTAGTAATGTGCCTCAGTCTCCGGCTGCATCAGATAAACAGCAGAGTGACAGACATAAAGGAAGCAGATCTTTTGATGTTTGTGAGAAATACTACAGTAAGAACTTTCCCAATTATTATCTGATGTATTTGTTGTGGAGTTAATTCAAGCCTTTCGATGAGTCGGACACAATGTGGTTACAAAGTTCTAGCACACACACAGAAACACACACAGCATGCGCGTTTAACTTTGCACTGTTTTTGCACGGCACATGTGACAGGATACACGTTAATATCCACTGCTGTATGGATATCCATTATGTTAATGTACGAAATAAACCTGATTTGACGTCCACAAACCGGGATTGAAGCGTCTTCTTTTATATTTGTACTGACATGCGGCTGTGGTGTTAAAGACGGTAAAATTGCTGTAATTCATTACAACCATGCACTGTTTTAAAAACGTTTTAAACTTATTAAACTTATTCTTGATCACATATGATGATGATCACAGTAAGCTGAACAGATCTTTTAGTCTCAGTTGATTTGCTCACGTCCTGTCTTGTTGATATGATTATACGTGTTCCTACGGAGACATGTTAGTACATGGCCGTTAATCAATTTTGTGGACACGGAGACTGCATTCCTACATCACGTTGTGGTGGGCCTTAAAAAAAGAGACTTATTGTCTTTAAATCACCTCACTGGGACTGGACACACTATACCTGCACACAATTCTGTCCAGACAGCTTCCAAGAGATGATTTTCATCATAGGTGCCCTTTAAAGGGTAAAAAGGTTTAAATGTTTAAATCAAATGTAACTCAAAGCAAATATATAGACTTTAATAAAAAATATTACAATTATTACAAATTAAAATTATTTTTATTTAAACTTCTGGTGCTGAATTTTAAACTTTATTAAATGGAAACGCTATATGTTTTGCCACTTGCCATGTTTTTTAAAGTAAAAGGTACATGGTTTTTATCATGTTTGAGCCTCACATTTAAAAGCATAACTTGTTTGGTTTCATAGCATCATTTTACAGAGAAACATGTTTCAAAAAATACATTTCTCCTTTAAAATAAAATTTTTATTCTGTTTTTTTTTTTCAAAACAGTAAACCTAAACTAAACTAACTTTTTTAAGACAGTGACAAACTACTAACTTTGAATTTTATTTACTGGTCTATGGATTTTACTACTGCATAAATAAAATATATTACCATACAGTTGCACAAAATACAATATAAAATGCAAAATGTAAAAAAAAAAAAAAAAAAAATGTGTATATATATATATATATATATATATATATATATATATATATATATATATATATATATATATATATATATATAATAATTTTTTTTAAAATTATAATAGAAATATAATACATTTATAATAATATATATATATATCTTTAATTGAAGCAAAAAAAAGTGTTGGGAGCACCAGAGGGTTAATGTTTTAAAACGTAATTTTTATAAACTTGAGACATATTTCAGTCTTCAGCAATCATTTTAATATGCTGAATTAAATATAATCTAACTGACCCTAAATTTTTCATTTCAACTCCATATGCAAATTACATAATCAGCAATAAGTGAGGGCTGTAAAATATTTATTTAGTGGTCGTTCCCTTTCAGAACACAGCAGATTCCTCTAAGAGATTTTCAGTATATAGTAATGTTGACTGTAGTGCCAAGCTTCCATTTGTCATCGCCATAAACACAGGGTAACACTAGATGGCAGTATAAAGAGAGTGCCTTGCTAAAACGTTTGTGTGTTCTCTGCTTCTTGTTATTCTGCCATCTTGGGGGGTAAATATTCAGCACAAAAAATGCAAACAGTTTCGAACAATACATTGTGCTCTAATTTACAGCAGAGTGGCAGGACCCCTGTGGTTTAAACATCTTGACTTGGAGTCTCAGAGCTTTAAAAAATTGTTCAGATGATATTTTAAGATTTGATCTGAGCTCGCAGTGGCTGTTATAACAGTATCAGGCCACTAAATGAGCTAATGTTCATTAACACAACACTGTTTCAAAGGTGGCCGACGCCTCCAGTTTGTCGCTTTTTGTCTCTTTGGTTGCATTATATTTGCATTTTGCGATCACGGATGCTAAGTCCTGTAAAAGTCTGTCTGTGTCCTCATAACGTCCCGTTCTCCAGCAGTTTGTTGAGGCCGTTGCAGATTTTGTTGAGGTGGGGTTTAAGGGGCCCGGATGGGTTGTAAAGCTGGGTCAGGAGCTCCGGGTCAGCGTAATGGTTGAACACGTGGTTGATGCGTCCGTGGGATTTTGTGGTGAGGTGAGTATTTACAAGCTTCAGAAGCATGTCCCTACTTTCTGTCAGGATGTCTGACATAACTGTTTTGTCAAATGTGAAATCTACCTGAAAAAGGAAAAGAAGAGACTTTTTTTAGGGTAAAGTTCAAATCTGGGTGCAAATATGGCTTTGTTTAGAACAGGGGTGCCCAAACGTTTTCTTACGAAGGGCCAAAAGCCAAATTTCATTGAGGGCTGTGGGCCGAAGGAAAATATACCAAACTGTATTACAAGTTCCCATGGGCAATCTCCTAATTTATTTCCTAATAACTACAAAACATTGCTTTTAAATTATATATTAACTAATGCAGTATTTTTTTTTTAACATTTTTATAATGAACAAAAACATAAACAATAATAATTAATAACATAGTTCAATGCTGAATACACTAAGCTGTACCTGCCTTTGCCTTGATTTGCTCACTGATGTGTTGTGCATGGCGGCACAGTGGCTCAGTGGTTAGCACTGTCACCTCCCAGCAAGGAAGTTGCTGGTTCGAGTCTTGGCAGGGCCAGTTGGCATTTCTGTGTAGAGTTTGCATGTTCTACCTGCATGTGTCGGTGTGGATTTCTTTCGGGTGCTCCAGTTTCCCCCCACAGTCCAAACATATGCCCTATAGGTGAACTGAATAAACTAAATTGTGCATGTGAATGAGGGTGTATGGGTGTTTCCCAATACTGGGTTGCGGCTGGAAGGGCATCTGCTGCGTAAAACATATGCTGGAATAGTTGGTGGTTCATTCCACTGTGTCAACCTCTGAAATAGAGACTAAGCTGAAAAAAAATGAATAAATGTCTTGCCCTCTATCCGTTGAGTGATAATATTTACATTTTTGAAAAAATCTCAATTTAAAAAAATCTCTTTTCAACGAACAAAAGACTACATTAAATTTGAAATGCCGATGTCTATCAAAGATGTTCGCCCCAACCACCTCCCCATCATTTTCCTCTTCTCAAATAGGATGGTGGGCCAAATCAAAGATTAGCATGGGTCAACTTTGCCATCTCTGGTTTAGAACTACACTTAATTTAATTATTCAGTTTTTTTTTTGTTTAAAAGAACACAACAAAATTAATAAATTGATCTTAATTAAAGAATTAACAAAAGTTTTAAATATTGTGACTGAAAATCTTTTGTTATTATAAATATATGGTTTAAATAATGCAGCTTAAAATTACATTTTATTGATATTATTTTACTTTCCTTAAATTATCAATTTTTCTTAAGCTTAGTCTCTTATTTATCAGGGATCGCCACAGTGGAATGAACCAACTATTACAGCATATATTTTACACAGCGGATGCCCACTCTCACATTCATACACACATACAGTACACTAGGTCCAATTTAGTTAATTAATTTCACTTGTACTGCATGTCTTTGGACTGTGGGGGAAACTGGAGCACCCGGAGGAAACCCACGGGATCACAGAGAGAACATACAAACTCCACTCAAACCAGTGACCTTTTTGTTATAAGGCAACAGTGCTAACCACTCAGCCACCATGCCACTATTATTTTACTTTCTATATTTTGTAAATTCAAATGACACAAACTGACCTTAAACAAGTAAAATAAAGTATATAATGCAAGCGACCGTTATATATTGATATTATATGAGTTCCAAAAGTAAATATATAAAAAAAGGTATAGCTAAATTAACAGAACCTTACAAAAAATAATTTAATGGAAAACATTATTTTATATAATAAACTGATAGATATTAAAAATTGACTGATTTTGCTATGATATATTTTATTTGACATGATGCAAATTCTACAATTTCAGTGAAAATTAGTGACCTGTGATTTCCATAAACTAATTTTGTTTTTCACATAGCAGAGCTGGACATAGACAGTTATCTTACAAGAATAAATGAAGTGCTTGTGTTTTCTGTATTTTAAAAAAAGTGAATATTTGAAGGGTAATAAGGGAAGAGTGAAGAGAGAGGGCAAACAACTCAAGATGTCCTCGCTGCACTCTGTAACTACGATGAGTTACTGTACTGGACCAGGTCCACTACGTAGTGGACATTGTACCACCTACTAAGGTAATGCCCATGCTACTGTGACGGTTGGGTTTAGGATAGGGGGAGGTGTAGGCGATCGTCCATTACGTAGTGGACCTGGTCCAGTATGTCGTCAAGCTGCGGGCTGCAGCGAGGACTGTCTCAAACAATTTGCAGTTTAGCTTCGCATCACTAGGCCTCATCCATATAGTCTTAGACAGATTCTTTAAAAATTGTATTATATTCTAAAACAAAATTAACAGATTTATATATCTAAAATATAATTATACAGTTTAAGTCAGAATTATTAGCCCCCCTATGAATTGTTTTTCAATTTTAAATATTTCCCAAATTATGCTTAACAGAGCAAGGACATTTTCACAGTATGTCTGATAATATATTTTTTCTTCTGGAGAAAGTCTTATTTGTTTTATTTCAGCTAGAATAAAAGCAGTTTTAATTTTTTAAAAGCCATTTTAGGGTCAAAATTATTATTAGCCCCTTTAAGCAATTTTTTTTCTCAATAGTCTACAGAACAAACTATCATTATACAATGACTTGACTAATTACCCTAACCTGCCTAGTTAACCTAATTAACCTAGTTAAGCCTTTAAATGTCACTTTAAGCTGAATAGAAGTGTCTTGAAAAATATCTAGTCAAATATTATTTACTGTCATCATGGCAAAGATAAAAGAAATCAGTTATTAGATATGAGTTATTAAAACTATTATGTTTAGAAATGTGTTGAATGAAATCTTCACTCCGTTAAACAGAAATTGGGAAAAAATAATAATTCAGGGTGGCTAATAATTCTGATCTTAACTCTGACTGAAAATATTTGAAAAAAAATGTGGTGTCCAAAAAAGGCATATTATTATTTTTTATTTTACAATTACTCCCACTCTGCCAGAAGGTGTCACCTCAAAATGGATCATATAATACTATTACATAAGGTAAGAGTTACATAAGCTTAACCTCTTGGGGGTGGGGGGGGGGACTTCATATATAAATATACACTGTAAAAGGAAAAGCAGACAGGTCCTTACACATTGAGTTTTTTTACACACAGAATAATTGGTTTTATCAGAATATAAATTTAGAAAATAGTACATTTTCTAAATACTCGAAGGTATTCATACCTCATGAAAACTGATGGCCGTCATGGCTCCCTGCCGCAGTTTCTTTTGGAAATTCTGGGCCAGCTTTAGCTCCTCCTCATTGAATCGATTGTGCCTGAATAGGACACCTATCTTCACCACCACCTTAATGAGGTCTTTCACCACTTTCTGGGCCTCGGAGCGGTTCCCAGTGTACTCTTTTGACACTCTGTAAAGCTCATCTAGGATCTCACTACTAGTGTCGTCGATAATCATCTGCACCATAGACTTGGTGGCCATTTTGCTCAGGATCTTTTTCTGGGCCTTCAGAGCCATGTCCTTGGAGCTGAACGTCTCCATATCTTAAAGAGAAAGAGGAGAGATTCAGTAATTCAAATTGCTGGTATTTTTGTTTTCATACAGTAATCCAAACACCTAATACAGTGCGTTTAAAGATCAATACCCCTCATTAAGTTGAAGGGTCTGTTTTGCTTCTCACACTTTCAACTTCCTTTAGTGTGAAATGTTGCTGTTTGAGCAATAAACAGATCTTCAAACTTCCAAAGCACTACAAAAATCACTGATTGCAGTTTGTGAATTTTTTGTTATAGTTAGTTTTCATAACTAAAATTAATTTCATTAGCAGCATACACTCACAGAGACATCTGACATTTCACATGTGGCATTTATAAAAATAGTATAAAAACATGGTACCCCTACTCTAAATAAATATCCAGTCTACTGGCCATCAACTGCTACTGAGAGAGGAGGAATTTAAAAACTTAATTGCTTGAGGTATAAATGATAAATTTTCCCCATTTCTTACACATCTGGGAACACAATATCGATGACCTGATGGTAACAATTGGAGGTATATGATAAAGGATGTCTTTCATCATTGACAATCATGATAGTCTTATTTACTACTCTTTCTTTGTATATACTATCAATGCTTTTTAGTTTTATTCACAACAACTTACTGGCTGTTGTTACCACCTTTCCCAGTGACCTCTTCTGGGCCTCAGAAGCATTTCCATACCAACAGATCACACAAAATGTTGAAATATTATAAAAGCACTATACATCATTGTAGTCTTGAGTTTTTCTGACTGTACATTTCACACATACAAAAATATGTAAATAAATCGAAAATTCCTATATATGTATTTACCTCAAAAAAGTAAAAGAACCATGAAATATTTTTGAAAGACATTCCTTTAACACTTATATTTCATACAAATTGGAAAATGTATGCAACACCTAAACATGTCAAAAGTTAAGTCAATATTTTCTTTTTGGTTAGTGTTCCTCGAGCCTTAGCATTACAACGAATATTGGTAACACTTTATTTTAATGAATAACTCATGATATTAACAACCCATTAACTAAGACTAGTAGTTCAATAAATGACTAATTACCTGCTTTATTATTAGTTGGTAAGGTGTTCGGTTTAGTGTTGAGTAGGGTTAGGGTAATAGCATAAGATCATACTTTATAAGTACTAATAAACAGTATACAAATCCTAATAATAGGCAGGTAAAAAGCCAGTAGCTAATAGTGTGAATTGTGACTTAAACTAAAGTGTTAATTAATTATTTTCTTTACTTTGTGTGTTACAAGTGAAATGATTTTACCACTTGAAATATGCTGCAACATATAGTTTCCAAAGTGACTTATGTAATGACATTTTTTTTAAATGCTAAAAATTTTGTTTATAGAATGCCACAAAATGTTCTGTTTGTAATAGGAATATACAGTCCCATTCTGAATACAAAAAATTAAATTTAAAGCTAGCTAGCTTGATGCCGGAAGTGATGTTAGTTAAACTAGCAGAGGGTGCTCAACCTGCTGTCTGTGTGGGTCCTAATGTTCCAGTGTTGATGGGGACTCTATACTGCTCCTGGCCAAATTTGCCCACTGGCCTCTGTTCATCATGGTCTCCTAATCATCCCCATATCATAATTGGCTTCATCACTCTGTTTCCTCTCCACCAATCTGCTGGTGTGTGGTCTGGTGCAATATGGCTGCCGTCGAGTCATCCAGGTGGATGCTGCACACTGGTGGTGGATGAGGAGATTCCCCCAATGTGTAAAACTCTTTGAGTGTGCAAGAAAAGTGCTATATACATGTAAGAAATTATTATTATTTTGTTTTATTTAGAGTAACCACACTGTAAGAACATTTTTGAGACTTTAATTTGTAGTTACATTATACATGACTTGTCAGGGTTATTTGTTTTAAGGCCACCATTTAGTTTTTATAATTAGATCCTCATAATTAATTATCCATTGATGCGTTATTTCGAACATTTTTGATTTATTCTATTTTTCTATTGATTTATCTACAAATAAACCTTGCTACATGTACTGTGATGAACTAGGGCTTCTTGTAGCAATTATGAATACTTGTTCTTTTGTCAGTCTGATTGCTTTTGTTTTTCTTCTAATTTGAGTGGCGCATTCGCTAAAAGCATCCGCTGAATTTATACATCATGTAAACATAATCACCTGGCTTTGTTTCTTTTTTGTATTGGTAACACTGTCAGCCCTGGGAGAAATCCCACCTTTGGGGAAATCCTCGGTTTACAGACTTTGCTCTCACACCTTTTTCACCAGGGGAAACCTTGTGCCATATAGGAGCTCATCATTGCCCACTCATCTCATAAACAACACTAATTGTTCTCTAGACTCTCTTGATGTGTCATCATATGCAACCCCAGACTCTCAGTGTGAATGTTTACATGCATACAAACACACTGATAACTCCCAGAAATCTGAATATTGAAATAAGCTGTTGTTATAATATATATCTAATGCCAAGTTTCCTTTTATTTGGCTAAGTCATGTCAAACAGTTAGTTCATGCAAAAAATATACTTTTTACTCTTCACTTGTCAAAAACCTGTTTGAGTTTCTTTCTTTCGCTGAACATAAAAGAAGATATTCTGAAGAAAGCTAGAAACCGGTAACCATTGAGTTCCATAGTATTTGTTTTTTTTCTGAAGTCAATGCTTAGCATTTTCAGCTGGTTCAGCAGAAAAAAAATGTTTGGAACCAATTGAGAGTGAGTAAATAGTGAGCAATTTTTTTATTTTTGGTCATTAAATACCAAAGAAGAGTTTGCACATGTTAACAGGCAACTTAGGGCTCATATATTCTCCTCTCAAAAATTTTAAAACGTGTAAAATCTGACACATGTGCCCTTTAATAAACCGTCAGAAAGCTACAGGTTAATTCATTTACATGCTTGGTAAAATCAGTGTAAGTGTTAAAAATCTAACAAAGATTAGAAAAATCTTAGACAACAAGCAAATAGCAAAAAAAAAAAAAATTCTCACAATACATGCAAATACAGAAACATGCTGCAAATAGTGCAGACCACAACCAAAATCAGTGGTGTTGTTGAGAACTGAGAATTGTTTATTTCTTCATTCATTCATTTTCTTTTTGGCTTAGTGCCTTTATTAATCAGGAGTCGTCACAGCGGATTGAACCGCCAACTTATCCAGCATGTGTTTTTTTACGCAGCGGATGCCCTTCCAGTTGCAACCCATCTCTAGGAAACATCCATACACACTCATTCACACTCATACACGTTCACTTTACCCTACCCAATTCAGCTGTACCGCATGTCTTTGGACTGTGGGGGAAACCGGAGCACCCGGAGGAAACCCACGCGAACGCGGGGAGAACATGCAAACTCCGCACAGAAATGCCAACTGACACAGCCGAGGCTCGAACCAGAGACCTTCTTGCTGTTAACTGAATTATCAGTTGCATTCAGTTCCTTTCTGCATTTAGGCACAGCATAGTTTAGGATTGCTTCACAGTGTTGAGAACGTGCAAAGACATGTATGAAAGAAATACTCACTGCATACTACTCTCAAGTTCCTACATGAATCTTCAGATTGTATCATGATTAAGGCATCTGTAAGTAATGCAATTGCCTGTTAGCTTTACTAGATATTCTTGTCACTACTGATTATCATTCTGCGCAATATAATTATTATGAACTATATAAATGCAGAGTGTATATTAATGTGGATATAACCTGCACAGTGTTGCTCAAGATATGCCAAAAGTGATGTCATATCTCTTTGCCACCATCAGCCGCGCTTTGCTTGTTAAATCCAATTTTGTTTACAGTGAAGCAACCTGATTAAATTTGAATGCAGTTAGAGTTTCATTTCCTAATGAACTCTATTCAATTAGAAGCAATAGGTACATTAGAAAGGCCATTACCTTCTGAGACATGGAACATCAAAACAAGTACATAAACACTGATTTTAAACAAATCAGCATTCCGAGCACTTCATTTCAACTGTGAAAGCAGCACAATCCCAGGGTTTAACACTCAACACTTCTTATTTAATCTAATTAATCTAATTAAGTCTAAACGGAACTGATGTCGAAGGTTTGTGGATAGAAAATAAATGCGAATTTGGTTTGAAAGGTTCTGTGCTGGACTTACAAATGCTAAACTATTATTAAATATCGGATCAGATGAGGCTTATAGGTTTTATTTGCAGTTTTGTATTCAGCACTACTTAGTAGGGCCGCACAATATATCGTTTCAGCACATCTGCAGAAGTCACATCGCAAAAATATGCAATGTTAAGTGTGGATTATAGTCGACCAGGAGTTACAGAATTGCATTTGATCACTGTATTTATACGATTTATGCCATAAAAAATAAAATAAAAATGTTTTTCTTATTTTTAATTTTTGTCTTTGTTTATAGTCCAAATATCTGCATTTCAAAGCAAAAAGATTATTTAACTATCTCACTAGCAGACAATTGAGCTTGTTTTAAGCAAAAACTTTTATTTTGCCTTATTTTATCTGACTTATTTTAATATTTTTTACTTGATCTAAGTTTTTTTATTTTTTATTTGGGCTAGAAATAAGACAAAGCAAAGTAAGAAAAGCATTTTCTGCATTGTGATTATTCAATTTCTGTACCTCAATACTGTTTGACAGTAATCTTGTGAAACTGTATTTATATCACAATATTTATCGCAGAAAATTTAAATATTGCAATGTCAGATTTTTCCAATATCGTGCAGCCCTACTTATGATATATAAATTTTTTATACAAAATAATACAAAAATTATTGACAACATTTAAAATATTTTTTAAGTAAAAAGATTTTGTAATAACAATTAATATCAACCATTACACATTTTATTTGTTTAATTTCATTACAGATTTTATTTGATGCAAGTTAAGGTTTAATTCAGCTCTTTAAATAATATTATTTCATTAATAAAAGTTTATTTATTGAACAAATAGCTTCAATTTGTTAAGGTTTACATTGAGCTCATTCATACTTCAGGAAACTCTTGTTCAATATTAAATACTGTATGTATTATTTATAATAATTTATAATAGTGACCCTACATGTCCCACAAAACCAGTCACAAGTCTCTCTCTCTCTCTCTCTCTCCCTCTTTTTTAAATTGAGATTTAGACAAGCCATTGATAAATGGGTTGTTAGGAATGGACAATGATTGACTGAGATACAACTATTTGAAAATCAGGGATATTAGTTAAAAAAAAACGTTAAATGAAGTGCTTAACAATGACCATTACTAATTAAAAATTGAGTTTTGACATATTTACAATAGGAAATTTATAACATTTCTTAATGAAGATTTGCATGATTTTTGGATTGAAACAAAAATCTATATTTTGACCCATACAGTGTATTGTGTAACTGACTTTGTGGTCCACAGTCATGAATAGGATTTAAATGATAAACCACAGTTTGTGTTTGTAGTCAGTGATGTGTGTTAGGGAGGAATTTATATTGTTTGATTAATAAACAATGAAATAATTGCTACTATTGATATTTATATATTTTTTAGTAATATTTTTGGAATAATAAATATACAATATAGTTTTAACATACATTATATTACTATATAATATAGTATTAACATACAGTTGAAGTCAAAATTATTAGCTCCCCTTTAAATTTTTTTTTTCTTTTTTAAATATTTCCCAAATGATGTTCACAGTATGTCTAATAATATTTTTTCTTCTGGAGAAAGTCTTATTTGTTTTATTTTGGCTAGAATAAAAGCAGTTTTATTTTAAAAAAAAAAACATTTTAAGGTCCAAATTATTAGCCCCTTTAAGCTATTTTTTTCCCGATAGTCTACAGAACAAACCATCATTATACAATAACTTGCCTAATTACCCTAACCTGCCTAGTTAACCTAATTAACCTTTAAGCCTTTAAATGTCACTTTAAGATGTATAGAAGTGTCTTGAAAAATATCTAGTCAAATATTATTTACTGTCATCATGGCAAAGATAAAATAAATCAGTTATTAGAATAAAAATATTATGTTTAGACTTATGTTTTCTGACTTCAACTGTACATATCATTTTAAATGCTAATTATACTTGATAAAATATACTATTTAAATCAGTGTATCGAATAATACTTTTCCTTGACTAAGGTTGCATTTTAAAAGGATTGCAAGGTAAGTTATTGCACAAGTTGGTCGACGTTAAGCTCATTCATACCTGACAGGATGAGACATGAGCAACTTTACCTTAATTTGATTACAACTGACTTTCTGTCCCAACTTTCAAATAAAAAAACATCTAAGGTCAATCCAGTTCATTGTTATTATACCTCTTAATTTACTATAAGCTGAATTTGCCATCTGTATCCACTTTCCTGATTGAAATGTTTGTCATAGACAAGGTAAATATTTAGCATTCCTCAGATTACTTCAGCTCATAGCCTGAAGCTGTGTCTGTGTGTGCGTGCGTGTGTGTGTGTGTGTGTGTGTGTGTGTGTGTGTGTTCACACGTGTGTATGTGCTAAGCCCAGGGGATTTACAAGATGTGAGGAATCATGTTGTTCCTCCATCCTAAAGACCACTATAGTCACGCTGTCATTACAAAGCAACAAGTCACAGCAGTGACAACACAGAAGAGACAGGTCAAAACCTGCTTCTGAGTTGCACAAGCCCACTCTTTAGGGTTTATCTGGGTAAAACATGACCTTTACAATACACATATACAAAAAACAAAAGTGTGGAAAGTCCTGTATTAAGTGTGCGAGTCAGAGACAATTGTTTCTGTATGACTCTAGGCTAAGTTTAATTGATTTAGAGAATGAAAGCTCCTTAATCCAGCTTAAGATGGACTGCTCTTAAATGTTTTTACATAGGCCAAGGTGGTCTTCATCTAAAATCATTTAATACACTCACCTGGGAGAATGGTTATGACAGGTAACCTATATGTTAAGAGGGTTATCAGTGCTGCAAACTGCTTTCAATAAAGTAGCTGCTTGCTAAATGTTACTAGAAGATACTACACGGGCTAGTCTCTAAAAATAGATATAGCTGGAGTAAGTCACTATATTTATCACTGGATCTGATAAATAAAGCAACACAATTAGCCAGGAGAGCCCTAAATACACTAGGTGCATATATACGTTTTTTATTAAAAGTTTTCAGCACTCATATCTGCCATAATTACCAAAAAATGTATTACATGCCAGGCCAGAAGTTGGTGTTTTTGCACAGAAATAAAACACACCTACACTCAAAAAAAATATTTCGCAGCTTGTTCAAACTACTTATTTAAAATGAGCTTAAATCCATCTCAATTCTTGAATTTCTTTGGGACAACTTATTTATTTTATGTTTCATCTACTAAATTAGTTAACTTAATGGATTTGTGGACAATGAATGAATTGTGTGGAACCCTGCATTTTTTACAGTATATGCACATTTGCATTCTTCTACAGTCAAATTCAGTTATATAGATATAAAGTTCTAAAAGTTGTTTTTGCAGTGATGCTATAGAGGAACTATGGTTCTTCTCTGAACAACTGATGCTATAAAGATCCTTTATTTAGTCCCTCTTTGTAGCTTTGGCTCGTGCAAGCTTAGTGATGATATATCTGTACTGATAAATCTATATTTTTAATTTTACTATCAGCCCAATAAGAATAAATACATTATCAATTGATAAATTGTGTATTTTTCCACCAAGATGTTGGCAGTTTTTTTATGTAAAAACACAAGCCAGAATTGCAATTTATAAATGATTTTGGGGAAAAGAAAGCACTATACAGTTTGCTTACAGTTTTCTTGATTTTTTTTTTTGTTTTAAAGGTTTTAAAATAAGATCAGTGGTCCATTTTATTTGTTTGTGTGTGTTTTTTTAATCAAGATTAAAAAAATTAATATAGATATAATATTAGTAATTGTCGAGCTATATATCAGTTATACAAAAGTCTTCATATCACTGCACCCCTGCATGCTAAACATTTATTACACATACACTACAGGTCAAAAATGACAGGTTTTTTATTTTTATTTTTTTAAGAAATGTATTCTGTTCATCAAGACAGCATTTAATAAATGTAAAAAAAATGTTAAATTGTTAAATATTTCTAAAAAATTAAACTGCTTTCTTTATAGTTTCAAATAAAATTATTAGTCCAGTCATTATTGCTTTTATTACTATTACCAATAATAATAATAATAATAATAATAATAATAATAATAATAATAATAATAATAATAATAATATTTATTATTATTATTATTATTATTATTATTATTATTATTATAATATTAGAGTGATTTCTGACAGATCATGTGACTCTGAAGTCTGAAGTAATGAAGCTGAAAATTCAACTTTAAAATCACTACACTCTCAGAAATAAAGTTACGCAATCTGTCACTGGGGTCATACCTTTTCGAAAGGTACAAATTTGTACCTAAAAGGTACATATTAATACCTCTAGGGTACATATTAGTACCTAAAAAGTACAAAAGTGTTCCTCTTAAAAAATTTAAGGTACTAATATATACCCTTGAGGTATTAATATGCCCCTTTTAGGTACAAATCTGTACCTTTTGAAAAGGTACCACCCCAGTGACAGCTCGCGTACTTTTATTTCTGAGAGTGTAGAATAAATGATTAAATTAAATTATAACTACTTTTATTTTACAGTGCAATAACATCTCACAATTTTTCAATTTGTATTTTTGATTAAATAAAGGCAGCCTTATATAAAAAAGCTTATTTTAAAGCATTTAAAAATCCTACTGACCCAAAACTTTTGACCGGTAGTGTATGCATGATCACAAAGACGATAACAGTACAGTTCTCAAAAAACACAGTTTCAAAAGTTTTCATTTTAAGCCCACTGAAATACCATATTCATGTAAATGAATGGCCAAAGTACATATGTTTAATAAATGTTTATATCCTTCATTAACAAAACATGATCTATACTGTTTACAGTATCACTTTAAGTTGGTTGACCAAGGTTGATCAGCTGGTTAAGCTAGTAAAGGACATTAGCATACCAAAAGGCCATAGGTCTGCTTCAAAACACAACTGATGCTGATCTTTGCGGGTGTTTTCCCTCCAGTATTTTTTCCCTATAGCATCTGAACAGTGAGATTTGAGTGTGTGATGACGTCACAAATTGTGCAAAAGTTTCCTTATTACCCAATGCTGCCTGTTTTTCTTGAGTTCATTTATTAGCATTTTAACTCTATGCATGGGGTACAAATCTTTGTAAAGTAGCAGTTACAGTATGAGTGAGTGTGACACTCTTTTTTTTAATCTCACAATGAGATATTGTTTTCTAGTATAACCAAGCAATGTGTAAAGTGATCAACGAAGGAAGTGAAACCCCCCAACCCCCCCCCAACCCCTCCCACCCTTAAAAAAAAAAAGTTTCAGTAAAACCCACAACAGCATAATATCTCCAACAGCTCACAAACTACCCATCGCCTAAGAGTTCACCGAAGACCATTCACCAAACATATATCAGTATATATAACTGCTGTTTATTTTTCAGTTGAATGTGTTTTTCCCATCATCTTACTGGCTTGTAACAGAGACTAGAGCTTGTTTTGTTTATAGAAAGTCCACCGGATGGAACATCAGCTATCCCAGTGTGTTTTAGATGTTTAACATGGGAGTGGTTGAAGAGAAAAACAAGTTTCAACATGATATTATTCTTCACAAACCTCCACGTTTGCTTTAAACCAAAACAAATCTGTCAAATTAGAGTATCTCTTATGGATAAAGTGGAATACTGGCATCATGTTACCTTAAAAACATGTGGAGGAGTGTGGTAAAACTTTCAAACCACTGAACTAAGACCATCTGATGTGTACATAATCACAGCACTCTCTATTCTGATGGAGGAGAGGGCAGAGGTCAAGCCCAACACCAACTCACCTGGCTTTTCTCTCGTTCTCTCTCCCTCTTGTGTTCAGTCGCTCAGATCAGATGCTTGAATCCGGCGCGCAGTTGATGAAATAATGTCCTCAGACAAGGGGATATCAAAGAAAACTCCTCAGAAACCTCTCTCTCTCTCTCGTGCTCTCAACACTGCAACAAGATAATTTGACTTGTACTTCCTTGAGGAACTAAATGTATAAGGCACACCCACATTAGAGAGTCTCTCTCTCTCTCTTTCTCTCTCTCTCACTCACTCTCGTTCAGTGTCTCTCCGCCCTGTCAGTGTGTTTGCTGCTGACATGTGTGTCTGCTTGCCCTGACAAGTGCAACCCGTGTAAAGAATTCACCAGTAATCCTGGATGCGGCCCAGAGAAAGGAGAGCTTTTAGTCTCTTTTGTGGTCTGGAAACCTGGTATGCGGCCACTGTCATCACTGGCCCTGCTGTGTTTCATCTAAATAGAGATTAAATCATTGCTGGATTCAAATTAAGTTATATTTACAGGGCTGGAACGTTGTAGACAAACAAGCAGGGTAATGCAAATGCAAAAGAGTGACGGCGATGTACTATATATAGCAGTTAGAGAAATTAGAGACATAAAGCTGTAAGTGTACACATATTTATTGGTCATTTCTCAGATCTGATAGCAATACAGTGGAGCACTGGGGGTTTATACACTTTGTATAACATCTGTATGATAAAAATGTATGGTAAACAGACAGGTCAACTCTTTTTAGACCAGCAAGGCAAGTTTATTTATATAGCACATTTCATACACAATAGTAATTCAAAGAGCTTTACATAAAAAAGAATAAAAGAAACAAGAGAATGCAAACGATTAAAAGAATTAAAAACAGATTAAAATGTGTTAAAACTGGTTATAAAAAAATAAAAAAGAAAAGAAAGACACAATAGTGTGATCTGTTGGACGTAGCACAGTGTTCATTCAGTAAAGGCACAGCTAAACAGATGTGTTTTCAGTCTTGATTTGAATGTGCCTAATGTTGGAGCACATCTGATCATTTCTGGGATCTGGTTCCAGCAGCGGGGGGCACAGTAGCTAAAGGCAAAGTCACCCTGCTTTGACTGAACTCTTGGAATTTCTAATTTACCTAATAGACAAGTAATAATACTTTAAAAATTATTCTGAATGTAACTGGGAGCCAGTGTAAAGATGTATGGAAAGGTGTGAGGGGAAGGTGGGGGTTTCGGGTGATTTGAAAGACCCACCCCTCACTGACAAAGGTCCAGAATTTGTCTCACACAGGAGCTCATTTGGCCTATTTTGACTGCTATGTCATCATAGATTGTGAAAATAATCCATTGAAGAAGGCTTTAAGGCCAAGCAGAATCGTATGTTGGCTGTCACTTCAGCATGACTGAGGAAAGTTAAACTTGCTGGACACTTGGTTATTTAAATTAATGATATTCCAATGACAATAGGATCGTTTTTAATTTAAAACATTAGCAGTTTTCTATTTTTTTCCTAATAATATATGATGTAATGTATATATGATTTATTTGATGTAAATCTTTAGAAAATGTTTTTGGTACATCAAAAAAATGGGGTCATGATGACCATCCAACAAGCTAATCCAGCAAAAAATAATGCTTAAAATGTCACTAAAATGCAAACCTCATAATTAAATAAAAAATGGGACGAAAAACTGCATAAAAGTCCAAAAATACTTTTTATTGTGTATTTTTGTATTTACTTTTTATATTTTTATGTGTACATATACTGTATATATATATATAATTGAAGTCAGAATGATTAGCCCCCCTGAATTATTAGCCTCCTGTTTATTTTTTCCCCCAATTTCTGTCTAATAGAGAGAAGATTTTTTCAACACTTTTCTAAACATAATAGTTTTAATAACTCATTTCTAATAACTGATTCATTTTATCTTTGCCATGATGACAGTAAATCATATTTTAATAGATATTTTTCAAGACACTTCTATTCAGCTTTGTTCTTTGTTCTGTAGACTATCGAAAAAATATAGCTTAAAGGGGCTAATAATTTTGTCCTTAAAATTGTTTTAAAAAAAAATTAATAACTGCTTTTATTCTAGCTGAAATAAAACAAATAAGACTTTCTCCAGAAGAAAAAATATTATCAGACATACTGTGAAAATTTCCTTGCTCTGTTAAACATAATTTGGGAAATATTTGAAAAAGAAAAAATTATTCAAAGGGGGGCTAATAATTCTGACTTCAACTGTACGTATATATATAATTTATTTTGTTATAATTAATCCACCATATGTTGTCTTTATTCACTTAATCAGTATTTTTGATGTTTAAATATAATTATTGTTGTTATCCCTGAATTTTCCAAATGTACTTTTTTACTAGAAAGCTTAAAAAATGATTTTATGTATTCAGATGCCTAATTACTGTTATTTATTTGTATTCTTTAATAGAAAAACGCAGTTAAATATTATGTCTGAATATTTTTCTAAAAAAATGATGGGTCTAAAAACACTAATTTAATTTGGGTTTGTTATTTCCTTCATACTGTAGGTTGTTATTTGCTTCATAAGTTTGCTTCAACAAGTTTCTGACAGATTCCTTAAATATTTGTTTTTTCCCTTTATAATGACAGGTTGTAATATATACAATTACAATTACAATTAGCCTTCTACATTAGTCTTCAGTTATTTTACTTTAAAGTCAATAAAAAAACTTATTCATCACTATAAAAGTAAAATTACTAAGCCTACACTCAGAGTCTGAGAAAAAGGCTAATTTTAGAAGAAAATATCAAATGACATTTAGAGGTTTTTGCATCTAAACTCTTCAAATGTATATTTTACAGTAAACTGAGTCAATATTTAATGTAATGTCAAATGCTTAACTGTCATAGAAAACATTTGATTAGGTTAGTAATTGTTGTTGAACTTATTGTTTAGCTTTATAAACCACTAACAGAGTTGACAAAAACAGTTATCATTTGCCAATGTTTGTGCTTTAGCTCAAGATGCTAACCTCAAACCAGATACCACTTGGCATGTCTAAAAGAGAATGGTATGCATTTTCATCATATTATTGTTTTAAAAAAGTGAATGAGAAGGTAATTGAAAAATCAAAAAACATAAAAATAATGAATCAACTATTGTATCCTAAACATTTTATTAAGAGAAGAATAATTACATTCCTCAATGACTTCTAGAGTCTGTCACCTTTCTGTTTTCCATTAGTGTTTGCTACCTGATCAGTGTTTCCTTTTTTTTTTTTTTTCCACGCATGGTTTTGTTTTCAACAGACTAACACTCTCGCTTTGCATGACCAGGACAGTTATTTGTTTACCTATAGCAACATACAGAAATTTCATTGATTTCATGCAAATTGGAATCTGAATTAAGCATTACACTTCGCTGACTCACATTACTTACTGTACATCTGAATAGTGTAGTGTTTGCATCTTATTAGCTTGTTTGTGACATTTATGTGTCAGCAGTTGACATTTAAAGAGTTTAGATGCAAAAACCTCTACCTGTTGTCTGATATTTATATGGAAAATGAGGATTTTTCTCAGCATTCTAAGTTTATGTTAAGACATTTCACTTTAAAGACCATGAAAAGAACTTATTTTTGCCATAAAAGTGTAAAGGAGCCTGATAAAAATGCACATTTTAGAAGAAAATTTCAGACGGCATTTAGAGGTTTTTGCATCTGAACTCTTCATCATGTTAAAACAAGGACCAGTTTTTTTTTAATATACTGTATGTTCATTCATTCATTCATTTTCTTTTCGGCTTAGTCCCTTATTAATCAGGGGTCACCACAGCGGAATTAACTGCCAAATTATCCAGCATATGTTATTACGCAGTGTATGTCCTTCCAGCTGCAACCCATCACTGGTAAACATCCATACACTCTCATTCACACACATACACTACGGACAGTTTAGCTTGCCCAATTCACATATAGCGCATGTCTTTGGACTTGGTGGGGGAAACCGGAGCACGAACACAGGGAGAAAACATGCAAACTCCACACAGAAATGCCAACTAATCTAGGTGGGGCTCGAACCAGCGGCCTTTTTGCTGTGAGGCAACATCGCTACCCACTGCACCACCTTTTATATTATATTTAGACATTATTCTGACCCCCTATCAACCCCCCCCCCAAAAAATTGTTTGACATAGATTTTTGTTTTGTTTTGGGGGGTGAAAAACCATCTGCTTTTCAATGTATGAACATCTTTCCTTTCTTTTGTTCTCTAGAAGCCTAAATGCATGTTGTTTGCTTTTGTTTTACTTAAAAATCCTGTAATATTCAGTGATGGAAAATAAATTCACATGTTGTTAGTAGACAAATTACAAGTGTGAAGAATTGCGTTGCATTCTTACCCCCATATGCACAACTGTCCATTCATAAATGATATTAGGAACAGATATTGTTCTTTTAGACAGTCGATTATGATGCATTTCATTTTATTTTAGTGTCCTAACCTCCAAACACCACAATTGAATCCTGTCACTGATGTAGACCTAAGCCAAAGCAACCTTATTTGCTCTTCTCTTGGCTAAAGTTCATTGTTTAGTCACTATAGCATTAGAGATTGCTGTACAATGAATTGGTCCTGTGTAATAGAAAGTCCCCCTTCAGGGCTAATGTCTGTGCATTAGCATTGTCCACAGTACAAATGTCTGCTTATCAGTCTGCTATCTGAATTGGAACCATCTGGACATAAGCCCCAATGCACGTGGACCACAAAGAAATCAATGCAGAAGTGTTGTTAACAATATCTAGTATCGAATAAATCCATCACTACAGCCGGACATCTCAAGTTCTCATAGTTTTGTTCTCCAGTTGGGTGATTTTGAAAGTGTAAACATGACATCTGTGTTTTTCTGCAAAGCTAACTGTGTTCGGGCAAAGTAAGAAAAGCTCGTCTCCAAGCCAACAGACAGGAAGTATCGCTTAAGTGGTTTCCTGATGGCTTCCTCTTTATCGCTCAATCATATCTGACATGCTGTGTGTGCAAGTGCGTAATGCGTTTCAGAGATAAAGCAATGAATATCCAGTTAGCTATGAATTTAATGTACTTTGCGATACTTGTGATAATATAAATAATCTCACTGCTTCAATCTGGTTAAAATAATTCAACTATTCAGATCAATAGAAACACATTTCTGCTCAGATTTCTGTTACTTTTTTTGTTGTTTCTTGTTTACTCTTCTGTATCAATTTATTTGTGGCACAGGAATTGCAGAGGTTTTATGTCATACAGTATGTCATATGCTAAATAGGGTGTGTTTCCTGGTTTGTCTTCTATCTCAGTGTTTATATGTGTGTCTGTGGTTTATTTAGGTCGCTTGAGTTTATCTGATGTCTTATTTGCACAAAATATGTTTTACAGCAATAATGCAGTGCTTATCAAACTGTCACACTCAGTTATTCAACATTCAAAACAAAATCTGTTTTCAGTGAATGACTAGACTTATGTACATGTGTTATAAAAGACTTCTCTAAATTCTTATAGATGTTGTTACTGTACACGCAAATGTGCTAAAATACTTAATACAGATCGATTTTAACATGTAACATGACATCACATTCAATTTCAGTTATTAAACTCTTTAAAGAACTACATTGTTTTCTGATAACCAGTCCTTGTATGAGGTTCAATTTAGGGCAAATTCTTCAGCAGGATAGCGCTCCTTCTCATACTTCAGCCTCTACATCAAGAAAGCAAAGAAGGTCAAGGTGCTGCAGAAGTGGCCAGCCCAGTCACTAGATGTGAACATTATTGAGATAAGATGAAGGAGCTCATTGAAGATGAGTTCAAAGAATCTTGATAAACTCTGGGAGTCCTGCAAGAACACTTTCTTTGCCATTCCAGATGACTTTATTAATAAGTTATTTGAGTCATTGCAGAGATGTATGGATGCAGTTCTCCAAGCTCATGGGAGTCATACACAAAATTAATTCCTTTTCCACTGCACCATGACTTTATATTCTATACTGTACATTATTTCTGTTAAGTGACAAGACTTTTGGTTAAGGAATCAGACGTTACTGTCCTAATTAAATGATTAAAAATCAAGACTTGATCATATTTTATTTTGGTAAAATAAGCGTAATCTAGAGGCCTTTGCCCTTCATATAAGCCACTTCTGATACCAAATGATCAACTTAAAGTCAAGTTATTATTTGTTGTTCCTAATACTTGGATAGGTGACAAGACTTTTGTTAGGTAGTGTACATTTGTTCTGGTCTACACTGAAAAAAAAGAGAAAAGTAAATGGTAGATAATGAAAAATACATAAATTCACTATCAGTTTGTGGAACAGCAAAAACACAATATATTTGTTCTTGTCTACAGTCTCATTGCCTAGATAAATTAGCATATTTTGATGTACATTTTTACTGCTATGACATCTTGTTCTGTCATTTAAGGCTGTTTAAAAAAGGTGTTTATACATGTAAAGTCTAAACAGAAAGCATGTAAATATGTGCACAGATGACAAAAAGTTTTGTTAATAAATTGCAAAGTTGTCAAAAAATAAAAGGCAATGTGTGTGTTTCAAATACAGTATTTCCAAAACAAACCCATTAAACTTTTTGCATTAGTTTGATCAAAACTGGCAAACTGTAACAAAAAACAAAAAAACACAAAAAAATGTGAATTCACTTTCAGACAGTAGGTGGCGGTTGGAAATTCTCAGGTTACCACAGTAAACAAAGCAGTTTTGTGCTTAAAACCCCACTTTATTATCAGTGTTGGGGGTAACACATTACAAGTAACGTGAGTTACATAATAATATTACTTTTAGTACTAAGTAACGAGTAAAGTAACGCATTACCTTTAAAAATTAAGTAATAATACTTGAGTTATTTTTTAAAAATGTTACATTTTAGTTTAATTAATCAGCTTTTAAAAAATAAATTGATGAATTAAAATTAGTCACAATGAATCACACAGTCATTGAGAGAATGTGTTCATTATTTTGAACACATCGAAGAAAAGGAAATGGGCATTGTCTCAATGGACAGTGATTTTACTTAAGACAAATAGTGCAAAAGTAGCACACCATGTATAGCTCTGAGGTCAGGAAGTTCTCAGATATCATTACTCTAAAATATTTTTTTGATGTGTGTAAATGTAGGTGTAGGTTATACAGTGTGTTGTTAATTGCAGAGCTTCTCTGTAAAAAAAAAGTACTGAAAGAGATCAAGCCTCAGACAGGTAATAAAAAGTAAAGCAAAAGTAACGTAAAAGTAACATACTGCATTACTTACCATAAAAAGTTACTAAGTAACGCAACTAGTTACTTTTTTTGGGGGAGTAACTCAATATTGTAATGCATTACTTTCAAAAGTAACTTTCCCCAACAATATTTATTAGTCATTAAATGGAAGTAATATGCCAAAAAAATATTCTGATATATGTGCGGATGTTGCAGGGAAAAGTTAGAGTTGATATTCGCCACCATCTCACAACATTCACAAATAAATAGAATAATGTTATCCTTTGTTGCAGGTACTTTTATTTTGACAGCTTTGTCATTTTTTTTACTTAAGTTTTTGCACACATACTGTATGTGTTTTTAGACATATTTACATTACATTACACTTACATTTAAATTTAATAATAATAACAAACACCAGTTGGCTTTGTCCATTTCACCAAAAATAGCATTGAAATAACCAAGCATTTTCAGAGTGTACTATTAATATCAAAGCAGGACTGCTATAAAGACTAAGTCAGCAGTGCCAGTAAGGATGACCAGAAATTACATAAGCAGAAAGCACGCACATCAACATATTCTCATTCATCTGACCAAAGTGCAGTGCTGGAAAGAGTACCATTACTTGCCAAAACATGTAGTGTGAGTAGAGTAAAAGTACCTGTTGTAAATATTACTCAAAGTATGAGTAAAAAGTAGACCTTTCAAAAGTACTCATAAGTGGTGAGTAGTGAGTATATGCTGTTAAAAGCTGATGCGTTTACATGTAATTTGTTGATGTGTGTGTGTGTAAACGTAACATTCTGTAGTGCATTTAGTTATTGCCCAGCAGGCACACGTCATAAGATGTTAGTGTTAGGTTAGATTTAGGTTGTAATGACAGGTGACCAAAATTCAATGTCTAGCCAGCATCTAAGGACAACGTTATTTTGATGTCCAATAATGACATCAAATGAAGTTGATATTTGGTTGATTTTAAGTTGTTAGAAAGTGACCAAAATCCAATGTCGTTCCAACATCTTAAACCAACATCATATTGACGTCAAATACTGACATTTATTCATCAGGTTTGGCAACCAAAATCCAACGTCTGATAGATGTCATAGTGGTAACGTTGACACAACGTCAAGCTGTAACATCATTAAACGTTAATATTTGGTTGGTTTAAGGTTGGACATTGGACATTGACGTCGGCCTGACGTTGAGTTCTGATGTCAACCCGATTTTCATTTCCAAACAAAATGCAACATCTCCACGACGTTAGGGTGCAATGTCAATCTGACGGCAGGTTGACGTCTTGTGCCTTATGGGCGTTTAAGGCCATTTCGGTCATCATACAGTAAATATTCGTCATCTTCTCATTAGTGACATGCATCTAAACAGTCTCTGGGTCAATGCGTGTAAAGATTTTGAGTCTTCTTGGACACTTAAGGTTTCCAGTTTGCTGCAATGTAAAGCCCACATGTCTTGAGGTAGTTCATTATGATGCGAATTAACTTCAATGTGGGATTTGATTGGACAGAAATCACAGGACGGATTTTTTTAATCTCCATAGCCAAGAAAAAAAAAAATAAAGCAGTGACAGTGTGGGTTCAAGTGCAGGTTGAAGGAAAGTAGTGGAGTAAAAGTACCAATACTGCACTAAAAATGTACTCAAGGAAATGTAAAAGTACACATTTATAAAACTACTCAGTAAATTACAATTTCTGAGAAAAACTACTTAATTACAGTAATTTGAGTAGCCTATTTGTAATTAGTTACTTTACACCACTCCCAAAGTGACAATGACAGCAGACAAAAAACAATCACAAAGCAGACACTTCTGTTCTGGCACACACCTCATACTGTAGCTTTTGCCTCTTTTATGGAAGATTTGTTTAAATATATAAAATTGAGATGCTGGAACTTATATTTTTGTGACATCTAAAAGCAAGATTCAATTTCCACAGCCAGACTTTTCATTCACATATTGCAGTACTCGCTGCCACAATTGCAGTGACCTGGCCATTCAAAAACAGATCTAATCTACCAGTAAACATACAAACTCATAAATAATATTTTCCAACCACGCCGGGATATTCACAGCAGATTGCAGGCTGTGCTTCGCATGGGGAGGTTTACTGGTAATCGAGAACACTGGCTCCAAAAACTGAGCTTGTTGTTTAGCTCAGAGGTTGCATTCTCCTGTCCGCCAGCAGGGGGCGTGTGTTCCTGCACATTACCCGAACATTCTCCACCTTCCCTCCTTTGTTATTCTTCGTCTTTTTAACCTTTTCTTTATCCTGGGACCTATGCCTGGGACTCATTGGCAAATGTGTTTGAGTCTGGAGCGCCCTCTAGTGCTGGCACAGGATCAGCGGGCAGATCTGCAACAGTGGAATTACCCTCAGCCTGCTTCTCATTTGGGGTGTTCAGGTGTGATGGGAGATGTTTATTGTTGGTGCAAGAGGAACTAAAAGAAAAAGAAAGGAAACAGAAGAAGAAAAAACGATATTTTGGATGATTTGAAGGATGGTGGACTTAAAGATGCAAGCTTAAGGCCTGGTGAAATAATTGTCAGGTAAGTTTATAATTACATTCATGCGTTTGGCAAACACTTTTATCCAAAGTGACTTAGTGACTTAAATTGTGCTGAAGGTACACTTTTTATCAGTTCTTTCCTTCCCAGGAAATCAAAACCACGACATTTGTGTTGCTAGCACAACTAATGTTTCAAGAAATATTATGAACAATTAAACTCCTGAGAATATTTTGTGTTTAGCCACCATGTAATGAGGGCTTACCATGATAAAAAGACACATTACCTGCATTTTTAGTTGCATTTTCTGTTTATTGCTAATGTATGCTAATTTGCCAACTAGGCTGTTTTAAACTTGCCATGATGCTTGCCAACCAGTTTCATCAGCTAAATTTTGTCCACAGTTAACAATTTTGAGACCTGTTGCACAAAACATGCTGAACAAACTCTGAGTTGCAGAGTAAGTTTTGTGTCGCGTTAAGTTGTTTCATGACAATATAATCGTTCTCTGTTAATTCAGGGTTTAAGTCAGTGTAAGTGAATAACTTTGGAGTGCGTGTGTAACCCCGCCGGTCTTACACCATCCAACCCGCTCCGAGATGGAATCGAATCGGTGACTCTTCGTATGGGATTCGGTTGCTCTAACAATGAGGCTAAAGACCGTGGGCTCTAGCGTCTGTCACTAGAGCACCTTTAGAGGTCAAAGGAGTGAGGTTTACCTGCACGTCACTTCAATAGCTGGCCTCTGCTACACGTGCTCATGAAAATGTGACATGCTGCAAAAAGCCAATCAATTCAAAATGGAGATATTATCAGAAATTCATCAAATATACAAGACCGAATTAAATCGTGTTGATGCAGCAAAACATTTAGAAGGCAATTTAAAGAATATTATTATATCAATGCAAATCAATCATTTATTTTAATAATATAGGTTTACAAACAGCTCAAAATACAGCCATTTTAAAAGCTTTATAAATAATGTATAAATTATAAATAAAGCTAATGTATATGTTAATATTGAAATATAAATATTAATTTAAAGGCATTAGTAATATATTATCTGACAATTCGAAAGTATATGAATATATAATATAGAATAGAAAATATTAAAATTCAACAATATAAACTAATTATTAGCAAAAAACAACAACAATTTTGATTCCGTTTAGTTACTTTTAGTACAAAATACTCATTTGTAAGAGACTGGGAGGGTCTTGGAGTGACGCTTTACTCACAGCTGATTGGACCAGTTTGTGTCTGTGAAACTAAAACAGAATAAAAACCTGCTCCAGAATCCTATACCGGTCCATGCCTGGTTGTGTGTTGCTGCATGTTTTTTTTTCCAAATCTTACCCATTTGAGCATTTGTCTTTTGAGTCCTTCTGCTCATTGCTGTATCTGAGCTCTGCTGGAGTCTTAAAAGACAGATCTTTCTTTCCTTTCAGCCAGCTCGTCTTCATATAACCTTTACCCTTAATCAAGAGGGATTAGAGTTGATTTCACAGCACTTTAAGACTTTATTTGCTTGCGGTATGAGTCATATAAAGGCACACTCAAACATTTACCTTTTACTTTAGGAGTTTTACATAAAGCAATGAATAGCACTTATGAAAAATCAGCTTTAAAACTGAGTACACTCCATCATATGAACATATTTGAGTAGACTTCTTTATGTTTTACTTTGCATGGCTCAAGTTGGAAAAAAATATTACCAAGTGAATCTAATTTTTGGGAAGAAATGAATAATTTTGAAACAAACAAGCTTATAGTAGCTTTCAGCAAAAGTAAATGTATATCAAATAAATAGTCCTTTACAATTTATATTAACCAATGAATCGTGTAAAAATGATGACAGAATAATTGTTTGCATAATGAAGATTGAATAACTGACTTTTTCAAAAATAGATTTGACATTTGTGTCAAATCAACACATTTCAGAAGCTTATATAAATATTAAATGTCAAGGATGCATATTTAATGGAGTAACTAATTATTTTTTGAGGGAGTCAAAAGCACTATTTTCTCCTCATATTTAGACCCAAAAATACATGGGGCAAAACATTACTGTGGAAAAATGGCAACATTATCTTTTCAACACAGAGATTTGATGGTCTATAAAAACTGTTGACTTGAGGATTCTTTGTGTCATTATATGCTAATAGTGAAAGTTTTCAATGTTGTTTTTTGGAGTTCGTATGCCTGTAACTCAAGAAACATTAAAGATTTTATCTTTTTTTAGAATTTTTTTTTTGGACAAATCTTTCTCTTGGTATCCTCATTTTTTTTAAAGGGCCCATATGGTTACATTTAAAATCAGAATTGCAATATATACTCACTGGCCACTTTATTAGGTACACCTTACTAGTACTGGGTTGGTACAACAAGGTACTGGAAGTATTCCTTAGAGGTTTTGGTCCATATTGATATGGGAGCATCACGCAGTTGCTGCAGATTTGTCGGCTGCACATCCATGATGCGAATCTCCCGTTCCACCACATCCCAAAGGTGCTCTATTGGATTGACATGTGGTGACTGTGGAGGCCATTTGAGTACAGTGAACTCATTGTCATGTTCAAGAAACCCGTCTGAGATGATTCACGCTTTGACATGCTGCATTATCCTGCTGGAAGTAGCCATCAGAACATAGGTGCACTGTGGTCATAAAGGAATGGACATGGTCAGCAACAATACTCAGGTAGGCTGTGGCGACAGAAGTGGCACCCGGTGTGGTCTTCCGCTGCTGTAGCCCATCCGCCTCAAGGTTTGGCGTGTTGTGCGTTCAGAGATGCTCTTTTGCATACCTCGGTTATAACGAGCGGTTATTTGAGTTACTGTTGCCTTTCTATTAGCTCGAACCAGTCTGGCCATTCTCCTCTGACCTCTGGCATCAACAAGGCATTTGCGCCCACAGAACTGCCGCTGACTGGATATTTTCTCTTTTTCGGACCATTCTCTGTAAACCCTAGAGATGGTTGTGCGTGAAAATCCCAGTAGATCAGCAGTTTCTGAAATACTCAGACCAGCCCGTCTGGCACCAATAACCATGCCACATTCAAAGTCACTTAAATCACCTGTATTCCCTATTCTGATGCTCGGTTTGAACTGCAGCAGATTATCTTGACCATGTCTACATGCCTAAATGCATTCAGTTGCCGCCATGTGATTGGCTGATTAGAAATTTGTGTTAACGAGCAGTTGGACAGATGTACCTAATAAAGTGGCCGGTGAGTGTAGCTCCAAGACTAAACCAATCTTTTTTGAAGACATTTTTTATAAACATCCGCAACCTAGAATGACTGATTTTGTGACAGCTTTTCTCAAAAATGGCATTATTTGCCTCAATTCTTGTTCTTTGCTGTGAAAATGCACACATTTTTCTGTCTTTTTTTGATCTCAAGAACCACTGGACTTCAAAAATCCTGGAGGGACTGGTAAATTGTTCAATTGCACACAGACTCCGTTGTCAAAAGCCAAATGGTTTTTAATATGCATAACACAGTTAATAATTATGGCAGTGATGATGGTTCTGGTGATGATAATTATGTATTGTAGTACCTTAACAAAAATCTTTCCTCGCTCCTCGCTGATGTATGGCTCATGCTCCAGATGTTCTTTCGTGGTCTGACTGATGAGGATTTGCATGCCCTAATTGCACCAAGAGTATAATTAGCTTTTTAATTAACTGTATTTCTGTAAAATTAAAGATTACTCATTATTATTTTCTGGTTTTGTTTGGTTATTTGACACTGTTCCGTGCAGCATAAGAAAGTGGCTCACCACACCATTCGACTCCATCCGAGAAGCCGTGTTCACAGTGTCTCCAAACAGACAATACCTGGGCATTTTCAGACCCACTACACCTGCCACCACCAGACCAGAGTAAATGCCTGGGAGAACACCATTGCAAAATGTTGAAATTAGATTAGCAAGAATATACACTACAAGGCAAAAGTTTGGGATTCGTTAGTTTTTTTTCTTCCCCAATTTGTTTTAAAAGACGTCTATTATTTAGCCTATTAAAACGCCTCACCAAGGCTGCATTTGTTTGGTTAAAAATAGTCAAAGCTGAAAATTTGTGTAATATTATTTTTGTTTTAAATAACTGTTTTGTTACTGAAATTAATTTGAAATATAATCAATTGCTTTGATTTAAAGCTGAATTGTCAGCATCAATACTTGATCTTAGGCCCCGTACACTAATGCGTTTTCATTTTGAAACGGCGTTTTAGATCAAAAACGATCCGCGTCCACACTAGCGTTTCATCTAGCGTTTCTAAACATATCTCCATCCACACTACTCCACCAAAAACGTATATCATGTGACCATTCGCGCACTCTGGGCATGCGCGTTCAAGTATAAACAGGAAGCATGTGTCTTGCTCGGCATTTGGTGATTGTTAGTCAACAAATGCTGGTTGTGAACGATGAACGCGAGCGATTAGCGAGTGCTCGAACAATAGCTTGCCTCTTGCGAATATATGCAGCTGCTGTAGTTTACAGTGAAGGCTGGTCTGCTGTCTTCCGGTAGCGTTATAGTCATGTGATAGGGGCTTGACAAATAAGCGAAGGATACGCAATGACCCAAAAGCCCCAATCAGGTAGCGAATCTCAGCAGCCACGCCTCCGTTTTCAGATGTCTCCGTTTTCCCCCATCTACACTGAGCAGCAGCGTTTTAGAATGAAAACGACCTCTCCAGCGTTTTCAAAACGCTCCGTTTTCGGGGCTCGAAAACTCCGGCGTAGTGTGGACGGATGGCGTAACCGTAGCAAAACTTATCGTTTTAAAACGCATTAGTGTACAGGGCCTTAGACTCTAATACAGTCTTTCAAGAGTTCACACTTAGATAAGCTTGGCGTTAATAGCAGGTTTGGCATGCTGTCCCGAGAGAGAACCCTGAGATAATTGATCCCAAGGCTCCCGCCTGGTCAATAAGCATATAAAGGTGCTCCGAGATCAGGTAGATCTCAAGAGCTCCCCTTAGAAAAGGGGAGGGAAAAGGAGGAGATGGGGTGGAAGGGGGGATTCTTCCAAAATGAAGATAAGGCAGTAGGGTAAAATCGGTCTATTTATTGTAAGCTTGGATCAATCGGATTGGATTATTACTGATTACCGATGAGATTCCAGCTGTGCTCAATCATATCACATGCTCTTCTCGAAATTAGTTTATGAAACTTCACTTAGTGTCACATGATACTTCAGAAATCATTCAGATGTGACAATCCTCTGCTCAGAAAATAATAATTGTTGTTATTATTATTATTTTTATTATTATGTTGAAAACCAGTTGGCTGCTTCATATTGTTTGTGGAAACCATGATACAGTACTATTCAAAATTAGCATTAAAATGTATTTAATTTTATTTATCAAGGACACATTAAACTGTTCAAAAGTGAAAATGCAGACATTTATAATTATTTTGAATATTTGCTGTAGGGATGCAACGATTATAGATTTTGGTTGTACAATCATAGTCTGAGGAACAATCACGGTTTCACGGTTATCATGATTATCACAATTATTATTAATTCATCATTTCAAAACACCACTAGTTTAGTAAATCACATGAAAACTCCTAATATTTTAAAGTGTTATTTATTGCTGCTCCGTAACCAATTTATACAGCACAAAATAATAATAAAAAAAACAAACAAAAGTGTGTGGATTTAAAAATAAGTGAAAAATGTTTTTGGCATTTAAGCATAAGTAATAATTTTATAATGAAAATAAATGACAGAACAATGAATGAATAAATGAACAAATAAATGAATGAATGAATAAATAAATAAATATATAAGAATAAATAAAAAATAGTCATTGTCTAATGTAAATCTAAGCTAATAACAAACTTGTGCATGCAAAAGATGGGATATGTGAATGGCCGTTAGTTATTAGCTTCGGCCATAGTTAAAGTCAGCCTTTAATCCAGTGTGCGTGCGTATTGCACTGTAAAAAATAATACCCCATATCTACTCAATAAATTTGAGGTAACAGATCATAAGCAATATTATTAATTAAATTCAATATATATGGATTGAGTAACAATGAATTAAAGTAGCTTATTGAACATTAGTCATTTAAAATGAGTAACCACAAACAGTACTTGAAGAAATTAGCCAATTTTAAACAAAAATATTAATTTAATTCAAGAGAAAAACTGACAAAATGTTAATGAAATCTACTCAATGTTTTTATTTAGATTCAACATAAAATGTGTGGAGCCTCTTCATCAGCTCTAGAAAATATTACTTTGTCTACACAATAAAATTGAGATTAGGTTATATAATACAAGCCATATTATTAATTAAATTCAACAAGTATGGATTAGTAATGGGCGACATAAACGATATGCGATATAAACGATACAAAATTGGCCTACGATAGAGATTCTAATTCTATTGCACTATCGCGATAAAGCATGTTTGATGACGCAATCTACCCGCGAAATTAAGAGCAACGAGCTGCAGCCGGCTGCAACGCATCATCTTGAATAAACAACAGTGCGACCATTTCGCTCGCATTTGCGACAAAAAATAATAAGCTCGATTGATAACTTAAATCACTCGGCCACTGTAAAACAACATGCTTCTTCACACTAACTTATGGTGTATTACGTTGGAAATCTATTGTGACTGTAGCACATGCTGAGCTCTCAACAACAGCACTAAGCAACGCATGGCACCGAATGGCGACGTGTCGCACAACTTGCGAGCCTCATGCATGGCATATCGAGGCTTGTCACACAGATTCCCACACAGCGCTTCCCACACAGATTTTACCTGGGCGGCCGATATATTATTGGGGCGGCCCGGTTCTGTGTTCGTGAGAAACTGAGAACACTCTGCCACAGACTCACAAGCTCTGCATGCAGACCCACAGAGACGCGCTGGATACAGAAGAGCGCGAAGACTAAATAGGCTGATCCAGCTCATTATTTGGGGTGACAATACATTTTCCCCGGACATGTCCAAGAATCTGCTTTCACTTTCGCTATTAATTGTATTCATTTTTGCATTAGTTTATAAGCAAACTTTATCTGGTGCGTCTCAATCTCTCAGCAGCACCAACACTAAAGCAGACAGAGAGAGAGAGGGAGAGAGAGAGAAAGAGCTGATCAAGACACCAGTTTTAATTTCATTAGGAGAACAAAATGTTTAAAATCAAATGTGTTACCTTAGGCTGCAGGTTAGAAATTTGTTTTTATTTAAAGTATCTGCAATACACAATTTTATTTGACTAATTTAATACTGGAAGAAATTTCAGTACAGTGTAAGTTCCTTAACTAAAAAGACACCAGTTTTTTTGTTCTCTGCAACTTGGCATTTAGGAACCAAGGACTTAAAAGAAAAGTCTTTCTTTCTGAAAGGCACTACATTTAGTTTATTTATCTGCAACATTGTGTTGTTTAATTACAGTTTTGCTTTTGCACAATAAATGTTCTCAAAATGACATGCAACGTTTCTTTATTTCTTTAACAAAAAATAGCAGTTTGGCTTTCCTAAGGGTCTCTGTAACCTGTTCTGAAATGGTTCTATTATAATTTATATATCGCAATATATATCGTTATCGCAAGAGGCTGCAATGTATATCGCAATATGGATTTTAGGCCATATCGCCCATCCCTAGTATGGATTGAGTAAAATTTAATTAAATTTAGCTTAGGAGCCATAAATGGGGTTTAGTCATAAACTAAATTTCGAGAGGAGCACGTGATTATGATTGAACACGGCTGGTTACTCATGAATCACTCATGTCCGTCCAATCAGATAATCCCTGGCGCACTATAAAGAGCCAGAGTTTTCTCACTACAGTCATCTTCGATTTGAAGAACAACCAGCCACGACAAACTGCTACTTGTCGCTGCTAAAACCGACCACATCGCTACACTCTCTTGCTTGCTAAGCTAACCTACTGCTACAATCCACCGATATCTTCACTTCAACTTCTCATCAGATCCAACAACCTACAATTCAGCAATAACCATCTACAAACAACTACTGCATCAAGATACGTCTCAACAAATATCAACGTCACCTACTTCAAATAACAACAAAGCCTTCATCTATCTCAGAAAATGGAAAACAACAACAACAGCACCAACAACAACAACAACGATCAACCCAGCATCAACCCGGAAATCTACTCACCCGACCATTCATCCTTCCCAGAAGAAACCTCCGCACTTTCAATCCCACAAATTCCCCAAACTGAATCAGGGGAGACTACAAGAGGCCGCCGCACCACCCGTTCAAACACCAGGCCCCTTCATACATCTCCTTCCACATACAGACAACAAACCATTTCACCTACCTCATCATTTGCTTCCGCTCCATCCTGCATCCGCCCACCAACCAGAATCACCGTACCAGAACTCCGTAAACATCTCGCAGATCTCGGCATCCACGCACCCAGGACTCTCAATAAATCAGGACTTCTCAAGTTATACTCCAACGCCACATCGGACTCTCACCCATCTCTCAGCCCTCACTCAAGACCCAATCCCCGGACAACTAGCACCCGCCACACCCCCTATCCTCAAACCACCCGCAACCAATCAGGAAAAAGAAAATCCAAGACCAGACACGTAACCAACAGTCCACACTCAAGACCACACCTCCAAGGATCCCAACCTCCTCCTACTACGTCACTCCACCAAGACTCTAACCCAGGACTCCCCACACCTTTTCAAAACTTTTCTCAACCTTTTCCCTCCTCTTTTTCCTGGCCTCCTGCCCCTCCCTCCAGCTCTCCTAATAATTCGCAAATTCCGACAACTTCCTTCCAAACTAATATCCCCGCCCCTACTAACCTCCATCAAGATTTTTCTATACCTCCCTTACCTTCTACTTCTCACCCCTTCCCTCCAAATCAAACTACATTTTCTCAGATAACTCATCCTATTCCCCCCTCCTTTCCCCAGTCACTCCCTACAGCTCACACCAGCACAGACCCAACACACATGTCTACCTTCCCCGCACCAGTTTCCGCAGCACGCCCCCCGTACACCCTTTCCACAGCCACCCCCCTCCCTACGCCAGCGAACGCTCTAGCCTTGGATCCTCCCTCTGTTTCCTCAAGCATACGGAATCAAATTCTCTCAGGTGCAGACATAGACCTCTTCACACTCCTCTCACCTATCTCACCTCCCGCGGCGGAACGTCAGAAATTTCGGCTGTTGGCGCCGGAGGCAGACCCCCATCCAACACCTGTTCCTCACTATTCAGAGACGATATTGCCATAAACCATCCTCTGCATCACCTCCGGGAAACATCCATCTCACTCATCCTCCAGGCAGTGGCTCCCAGGACCCAGAGATCGTATCTCACAGCATGGAATACTTTTAAACAATTCCATTCTTTGTCTAAAACTCCTTTTCCCGATTTTTCTCTCCTCTCTATCACCTCTTTCATCTCTTATTTACACACCGCAAAAAACATGCAAGCCAGCTCCATCAGAAGCTACCTAAGTGGCATCCAGTTTTTTTCACAAATTGATTTATGGTTCCACTGTAGACGCCATCACGAATGCACAAACGATTTTGCTCATTAAAGGAATTCAAAAGACACATCCATCCCCCCCAGACACCAGACAGCCCATTACACTTCACATCCTCACCAAGTGCATTCACACCCTTCGCAAAGGATACAAATCCTCCCATACAGCACGTACTCTAGATGCCATGTTCACACTAGCATTCTTTGGATTCCTGAGATGTTCTGAAATTACCATAACATCTCAATTCAACCCCTCTATCCACCCCACCATATCCGATCTAACCATACTGGATAAGGGGACTCTCGCTTTCTTCATTAAGCAAAGCAAAACAGACCAGATGCGCAAAGGCCATTCCATATACATTTTCGATATACCCTCACCCACACAACCATTTCAAACCCTCTTAGCATTCATACATTATAGAAGATCATTAGACCAAAACCCCCACGCCTCGCTTTTTACTGATGACGCTAATCGTCCAGTAACTCGCTTCTGGTTCCAAAACCACCTTAAGGAGGTTCTCCGCATTTCAGGATTCCCTCCAGAGCCATTCTCTGCTCATTCATTTAGGATAGGAGCAGCCACCACAGCAGCTCACAACGGCCTCTCCCAACAACAGATACAAACACTCGGTCGTTGGTCCTCCAACGCTTTTAGGTCATACATTCGCCTCAGCCATCATCACCTCAGAGAAGCCCAGCTGACTCTCTGCAGCCATCATCAACACTCATAACAAACCATATGTTCCTCGAAACCTCCATCCTACCATTCTCTTATTCACTCCTACTTTCTCATTTATCATACATACAATTCCTCCACAATACCCGCCATAATACGGCCGCAAAGGCCAGCGGGCATACACATTATCCAGCCACTACCTCCCACGCATTACACCATAGCGTTAACTTCGCCAGCCTAGCAGAGCTTGCACC
>LR812534.1:38423695-38431195 GCA_903798195.1 Danio kyathit
TGACTTCAGATCTCTCACATTCACTCACATTATCCCAGCTAAATTCCAACATGGGTCGCACCAGGGTAAACTCTTCATTGACCTTTTTGCCCTGCAGATCAGAAAACACCTCTTTCAAACCATTCCGATCCGATACATGGTCATGTCCCTACGGAAAATCACGCTGAAGTGGAACATGTCAAAAAAGATTCCTCGCTTCATGGGCAGTTTCTCATAGCCCGAGCTGTTTTCTGCTGGGGCATACGGTGCTTAAACGCAGCGTTGTCAAAATTCATCTTGTACACCTTGACAAAGACAGAGAGGAAGAAGATCAGAAACGTGAGGAATAAAGCAAAACAGAGCTGGCTTTGTGTATACACAGGAAGGTAAATGTCTCGTCTGTTTGGACTCCAACCACATATGTCATTTTCTCTGTTTCCTCTTTGGACAGAATCTCCACCTCGATGTCTGTGTTGTAAAACTGTCGGCCCACCTGAGAGAGCTGCCCTACAGAGAAACCACAACACACGCTGCTTGAATTTTAAACAGGCTGTGGCTGAAAATGCTCTGCTTTTATAGTGTAAGATCCAGTCAAACATCATTGGCCCACAATCACTAATATCTGAACTTGACTTTGAGATAATTATTTTATCTTTCATTTCTCTCAAGAAGTCTATTATGCAAACAAAAAGCTTGCGTGCGAAGGTCACTGTTGTTCTTGTTCTGTTAATATACTAACTGTTCAAATAGTTTAAAGTCCCCATGAACCGGAAGCTGCATTCCTTTTTTTGTATTGTGACGCAGTTCCTAGAGAAATGGAATGTGAAATAAGAAAACAGTGGGCATGGCTTGTTTTTTCTACTGCGAGCTGATTGTATGTAGTAAAGTAGGCGTTTCATTCAGAAAGATCGAGAAAAGTGTTTAGGGAGAGTTATTACAACCTAACAGACACCTTATCCTCACCATTTCTGTTTGTTGTTAACTGACAGTTGGAGCAGCATGATTAAATATTTGCTAAGATATAAATAATCTGACAATCTAACTAGAAGGGCAAAATGTTTCTAATGACACACACAGTTGAATCGTTCACCACAAAACTAGCGAGTTAGCTAAATCATATGATTTCAGGGAGTCTGTGGGGTCTTAAAGTATTAAAGGTTGATCAATCAATTATGAGAAAATTAAGGCCCTTAAAAGGTATTAAAAAGTCTTAATCACGTTTTTACGAGGTTTTGAATTTTGTTTAAGCGTTGTCCAAAGTGTTTGACTCCAAAAAAGCATAAATATATTTTCCTCCTAATATTAACAATGGCATGCTCGATCCACGTGATTGGATCGGGCCGGGGCGCGTCTAGCCAAGCTCCTCCGTACGGGTGATGTCACGTAATTTGCGATAAACGTGGGGAGGTTATGTGATGCATGTAGCATGTAGCAAAACCATAGAGGGAAACAGACGTCAAAATGGGAAAATGTAAGTTTGCGTACTCCAGGTTGGAGGAAGACAAGTCTAAAGCCGGTCACTGAAAACAACCATGTAATTTATTCTTTCAAGCTTTGTTTCTTCCGAGCTTATCTGAGTTCTGTTGCATGGTTGTGCTCCATTGATTTATTTAACTGCAACTGTTTATTAACAGCTGTTTATTCATTTAAAGGTTTGATACTGATTAGAACTTGAAGTGGCGATGAGGTCTTAAAATATTCTGAGGTCTCTAAAAAGTCTTATAAAGTATTGAAATTACCTTTAGGATTGATGCATATACCCTGGTTTTGATTTCTTAGGGACTTTAAAGTAGATTAAATAAGGACATTTTCAGAAGGCGCAGTAGGAGACTGTACAGTTTTTAAGGAAATGATATATATGTGTTTGTGCATTTAAGGGAAATTTGCATTCAGTTTGCATTTTATTCTTTGCATTATTGGCGCTATTTTATCTTTTATTTTTAATCTGACATTATGGTATTCTGTGACATTTGACTTTCTATTTAAGTCCTATGTTTAATCATTCATTCAGCCAGTTCTTTTTTTATAATGTTTACTAAGTATGTGTACAAGGGTTGAAAATGAATGGAGGCTTTTGACAAAAATGCCCCACAAATTCAAGATAAGAGTGTTATAGCACTGTTAGATTATTGCCCTTTGATGTAAATGATCTTAGAACTCAATACTGGAAGGCAAATATATTACCCCTTTACTGAAAAAGGACATTTCTAACCCTGATTTGCACACACAAGGTTGTGCATATTAGAATCTTCATATACAGTACAGTTTCACCAACAAATCATAATTCATTCAGTCATTTTCTTTTTGGCTTAGTCCCTTTATTAATCTGGGGTTGCCACAGCAAAATGAAACGCCAACTTATCCAGCATATGTTTTGCGCAGCGGATGCCCTGCCAGCCACAACCCAACACTGGGAAACATCCATACACACTCATTCACATACATACACTCCGGCAAATTTAGCTTATTCAATTCACCTGTACCACATGTCTTTGGACTTGTGGGGGAAACCGGAGCACCCGGAGGAAACCCACTCGAACACGGGGAGAACATGCAAACTCCACACAGAAATGCCAACTGACCCAGCCGGTGCTTGAACCAGCGACCTTCTTGCTGTGAGGCAATTGTGCGCACCACTGTGACGCCCAAAATTATAATTAAACACCAAAAATTTTATGAAATGTATTGATAACATTGATAAAAATATAGGAACAAATCAAAGCATTTTTGCAAACAGCACATACAGATACAGTCTATATTAAGAAGGAAAAATGCATTACTATTTGTGAGGTTTCTTTGAATAACAATTGACATACTGTTCATGACCCTGGATCACAACTTTTTCATAAGCGTTAATTTTGGCACACTGAGTTTATACATTCTTGAAAGTTGATTAAATAAGCTCACTTTTGTATCTATTATTTGCTGGGATAGAATAGAATTTGAAAATCTGAATTTGAGTCCAAAATATTTTAAGTATTGTGAAAATTCAATGGACATTTGTACATGATGTTTGCTATGCTATCACTAACCAATGTTTTGATATACACTACCGGTCAAAAGTTTGGGGTCAGTAGATTTTTAAATGTTTTAAAAAAAGCTTCTCCTGCTCACTGCTCCCCAAAGCTGCATTTATTTCATCAACAATACAGTACAGATTGTAAAAATGTGAAATGTTATTGCTCTACAAAATAACTGTTCAAAAGTAGTTTATAATTTCATTTAATAATTTATTCCAGTGATTTTAATGATACATTTTCAGCTTAATTACTCCCATCACAAGTCATATGATCTGTCAGAAATCACTCTAATTATTATTATTATTATTATTATTATTATTATTATTATTATTATTAATGATAATAGTACTAAAAGCAATAATGACTGGACTAATAATTTCATTTGAAACTATACAAGTGCTGTCGCCTCACAGCAAGAAGGTCGCTGGTTCGAGCCTCGGCTGGGTCAGCTGGCGTTTCTGTGTGGAGTTTGCATGTTCTCCCTGAGTTTGCGTGGGTTTCCTCCGGGTGCTCCGGCTTGAAACCGTTCAAGTTGCCTCCATTTCCCAGGTGAGTGAAATTATACTTATATACCATCTCTATAAATGTATTTGTTTTATTTAGGATCATTTATCATTTAAATGTTCTTTAGACCAGTATTGCACTTCAGAATCTGACAGATTGATTAGCTGTAGGCTACTGTATAAAACGGTCATCTGAAGCGTTGTCATACAGTGTTAGTGCTGGATTTTTATAAACAGCCTTGCATTTACTAACACAGACTATATCAGAAGTGTTTGATAGTAATTCGCGTTTTCCTCCTGTCGAAAAACATCATAAGAACAATGTTAAGTGGCTCAAAGTATTACAACAGTGTTTTTAAAAGTCTAAACACTTTATTGATATAGTGTACAACCAAGCACGTGTGGTCAGAACACAAACGAGTCACAGGTAATGAAGTATTAAACGTAGTAAAAGTAAAAAGTCTGTCTAAGCCAGGCTTAAGCAAAATGCTGAGAATCAAGCATGCGTCTGTAGCTCCACTCACTTTCCGCCTCTTTTCCCTTATTTGGTGCGATGACGCGCGAACAAAATGGCGACGGTTGGCCGCGCCTACTTGTAGCTTCTTTTGCAGTGTTCAGAAACCTATGGGTGACATCACGAATACTACGTCCATATCTTTTACAGTCTATGGTTGCAGCTGGAAGGGCATCCGCTGCGTAAAACGTGTGCTGGGTAAGTTGGTGGTTCATTCCGCTGTGGTGACCCCGGATTAATAAAGGGACTAAGCCGAAAAGAAAATGAATAAATGAAACTATACATACAATAAGTAATAAAAATATTTAAAATATAAGTATTTAACAATTTAACTATTTTTTTTTTACGTTTAATAAATGCCGCCTTGATGAACAGAATAATTTTCTTAAAAAAAAAAACATGTAAAAAAAAAAAAGAAAACGACCCCAAACTTGACCGGTAGTGTATTTAGGGAAGGAAATTTACAAATGACTTCATGGAAAATGTATTTTTGATTATTCCTACAAATATACCTGTGCTATATTTTGCGGTCCATGGTCACATAAACCAGAGGTTCCCAAACTTTTCAGCTCGCAACCCCCAAAATAAGTGAATAAACCTTGCACACAACGGCGCACACATACCAATAGGCCCAAGTCTATTCATCATTTAATTTTGGAGAACGCCACTCGGAGACCATCCTCCATGTTCAGTTGTGGCCTGTATTTATGTTAAATGTATGTGAGTGCCATAAAGCTGTCCGAAATTTGAACCTGGTGCCATAAAATCAACGTGCTGCATTTGATGCTATTGCTGTGTCTTTAATATAATGTAATCACCCAGGGGTCGCAAAAAAAAAAAAAAAAAACGAAAGGTAATGGCTGTTTTTTTGCGTGTTTTTTATTGTTCCTTATTAACATTTTAACAATGTTACTATTAAGTACTATTTTGTTCTTCAGTAGGTTATGAATAAAATATATTTAATAAAATGAATTTGATTTTTGAAATTGCCCTGTGACCACGACTTTGGGAACCACTGACATAAACAATTATGTACAACAGCTTATGAGAGGTCTGTAATCTGTATCTGTAAAGAAAGTTTTTGTTGTCTTTGGTTTTAAACATTACATGACGAGGCCCACCAATGCCTATAAAGTAAAAGTTTTAGGAAAAACCCTCATGTAGAGATGGTTTGCCCATGTTCTTATTTAAAACACTTAAAATCCTTTAGCATTAGACTGAGGTTGAACAAATTAGGCAAAGATTTTTCATGAGGAGTTTTAATGTGTCTATAAATACAAATGAACTGCTCAATTATTAGTGAATGAGACCTGATGACTCATTAATGAACAAAATGAGGGACCAGTTTATTTGAAGCACTGATTAGTTCAGGATTTAAACAGCCGACTACTATGTGAATCATTGAGTCATTTATCCAAATTAATTGCTCAGCAGCAAAATATCAATTTGTGCTGTTCTGAGATACTAAATAGAGCTTTCTCTGGAAACATTTATGGTGGAGCAAGTGGCTGTCAGTATTATGTCTTAAATATGTTACTGACTTAATTTTTATCAATCTGTTATATTAGAGCAATATCACACTGCAAAGGATTTAGAGCGTAGCGCTACTACTTTTGACGAACTGTGTAAATCCTTTCCTGGTTGACCGATAGTGCAGGGTAAGACTAGTCTCACATTCTTCCTCCACACAGAAACTGGGCGGCTGGACTTTTGGGAAGGAGAAAGTACTCATGCAGGTTATCCAGTTCATTGATGAAATCATGCACATGTACCTAAAACACAGACAGCAGAAGTGATTTAAAAATGATGTAAAATGATTATACAATCATACATTGGGAAAAGTACATTAGGAAAATATCATAAGCTACTTAAAGTTTGTGGTTGGAAAGATTATTTTATAAATAATGTAATTAATCCATCATTCCTTAGTACTAACCCCAAGATTTTGAATTATACCAAATACAGTAGCCAACATTTCAAGTGGATCAAAACCATTAAAGTTGTCCTAAAACTATTGAATAACACCCACTCTTGTCTGGACAATTTTGATATATATATATATATTTTTTTTTTCCAGTTCAATTGATGACTACTGCAAAAGCAAACCTCTCTTCATGTTAATACACAAAGAGATTAACACACACACATACACACACATATATATATGTATATGTATATATATATATTCAAATACAGTTGAAGTCAAAATGATTTGCCCCCTTGAATTATTAGCCCACCTGTTTATTTTTACCCCAATTTTTGTTTAATAGAGAGATTTTTTTGACACATTTCTACACATCATAGTTTTAATAACTCATTTCTAATAACTGATTTATTTTATCTTTGCCATTATTTAAAATATGAAAATAAAAATCAAAGGGGGGCTAATAATTCTGACTTTAACTGTGTGTGTGTGTGTGTGTGTGTATATATATATATATATATATATATATATATATATATATATATATATATATATATATATATATATATATATATATATATATATATATATATATATATATATATATATTACATTCAGTATGGGGGCGTGCCTGAGGTTATATCAACAGCCTGAGGTATCAAGACATTTGTGCTGCTCATTACATTACAAACCACAGGAGAGGGCAAATTCTTCAGCACGATAGCGCTCCTTCTCATACTTCAGCCTCCACATCAAAGAAGGTCAAGGTGCTCCAGGATTGGCTAGCCCAGTCACCAGACATGAACACTATTGAGCATGTCTGTGGTAAGATGGAGGCATTATAGATGAATCCAAAGAATCTTGATGACCTTTGAGAGTCCTGCAAATACGCTTTCTTTGCCATTTCAGATGACTTTATTAATAAGTTATTTAAGTCGTTGCAGAGATGTATGGATGCAGTCCTCTAAGTTCATGGGAGTCCAATTTTGATACCAAATGATCAAATAGAAGTCAAGTTATTATTTGTTGTTTCTAAAACTTGGATAGGCGACAAGATATTTGTCAGGTAGTGTATATACTCCTCCTTTAACCTTCTTGCGTAAAATGTTTGTATACATGCATTTTCTGTACTAAAAGTGCATTTTAATAACTTTTGTTAAAAACTAAATTTGAAAAAATATATGTATAATTTATTTGTATGCAAATTAATAATAATTAGGTACCCTTTCCTTTTATTATTATTATTTTCTTTTTCATTTAATTCTTCTTGTTAAGGAATGTGAAGTGATTTTGTATAATGGAACTGAACACTCTTGTTAATAGAGCACAAAAAAAAAATAAATAAATATATAATATATATATATATTATATATATATATATATATATATAATGCACCCCTTTTTTCAGTTTAGAGAACATTTGATGGTATGGAACGCTTCTCTTGATTATAACAAAATCTTAAGTGACCCACTAATGCCAGTAAACTTTTATATTTTCAGAATGTGCTTAAAAAATCACCTTCAATATTCTCTCATAGCCATAGTTTCCTATCCGCTTAA
>LR812534.1:38436195-38643695 GCA_903798195.1 Danio kyathit
GTCAAAACTTTTTTTTTCTTCCTGGTTTCATTATTGAGGCATGCTGTGTGCAAAATTACTGCTACAGATTGTTTATGTTTGCTGCGAGGTATCATTTCAGAACGCGGCATAGTGAAAGTGTCACGGATGGATGACGTTAAATTATTTTCTTTCGTGTTTCGCGCGTCTTCATTGTCGTTCAGTCTGACTTTATGACAGCTGAGATTTTACAGTGTGACATGGGAGCCATGTTCATGCAATCTGACATGCTACAATCGTTCAGGATTATAAAAAATCGCAGTGTGAGCCGGCCTTAACTGGCATTGAAGAGCGCTGATTTTTTAAGGAAATCAGATCTTAAACATGACAATTTTGTAATGGAAAGACAGGTGACCGGAAGCCCTTGGGCTGCCTGGCTGAAAATTAAAAGTCTGTGTGCTTATAGCCCATTAAATTTAATTGAAAGTACAAGTTATCATGTTTAAGAGTAGTAATTGTGCACAAAATGATTGTGTTTCATGTATTTGCTGTCCTAATTTTTGCATTTCAGTTGTGACAACTTGCCTGCTATAAAACATTTGTAGTGTTTTCAGTGAATTGGGTCTTTTAATTTGAAATAAATGTTTTATGATTTGTTTAATAATACTTTTAAGAGCAAAGAACTTTATTCAATTTTTGTATATTTTATTCTTGGGATTAGTTGTGAAAACATAAGTATTGTTAACATATTAAAACTTATCAAGCTATATTAAGTCTGCAATCTCTAAAAATATAAAATGATGGGTTATTTTCACATTTTAAATATTGACTTAATGTTAAAGTGTAAGCCAAAAAAAAAAGAATATATATGTCACAAGCAATACATAAACACATATTTTGAAGAAAGCAATTGAGTAAACATATTTATGTTGTTTAAAACGTTTATGACCTTCCTTTTGAAAATAAAATGTTGCTAATAACTTCCCATTGACTCCCATTGTATTTTTCATAGATTCCCCCAAAGTTTTCAATACAGATCCACTCAGTGAATATATTGATTATATTAGTATTATTCTATTAATAGTGGTTATTTTCAGGTTTGTAACTTATCTTTTAAACATAAACCTACACCAATACTTAATATTCACTAAACTGTGTGACAACTAGCCCCAGTTGCTTCTTTATGCAAACTTATATTCAAGTTCATTCTTTGGAGGCATTGTCTCCAGAATCTTCCCTCGTTTTCAACATAGAGAGGTACTTTTACTCCTGCCTCTGAGGATTATGCATAACAAATACCTCGATCATTTGTTTGCATTAGCATTTCAGCTTTGTGCCGAAATCTTCCGTAAATCCCATGTCAGTCTATCTGTGAGGCAAATCAGGAGCTCTCAGAGGAGCCCTGCTTCCGTATGTGTGTGTGGAGGTTGAATACAGCATATGCGAATGTGTGGGAGGACAGCATGCTCATGGTTCCAAAGCCAATGCTCTAAAACCCTCTGCAGAATTTCTGTTTTATTCTTATGGCAGGTTAAAGAATTACATAAGACATTTTATCGATTTGTTTCGTAAGTAATCAAGAAAGAGAGATTGAATAAAATAAAGACTGACATATGCTTCAAGCTGTTTTCAGCATCCAACTGTTATAAAGATCTAACGTATCTGTATAAAGATGTAATTCTGAAACTCTGAATTAAAAAAGAAGTTCAAACCACACAACTTTGATAAAAGCACATAATCAATATTGTTAGAAAAGCTTTTCCTCAGAAACATTTGACAACCTTTCTGAATCCATCCTGCTTTACAGAGAGTGAACATTTAAAGCGGTTGACAACATAATTGAGCCTCAGTTGGTTTCTGTTTTTTTTTATTTTAAGTTGGTTTGGCCAGTGTTATGATGCGTTCAAGTCACATTAAAAAAACAACAACTCATATTTATTGGATATAAATGGGATTTTTAAAACCCTGAGTTAAGTTAGGGTTGTGACAATGAGAAATCATGTCAGAGACAATGGATGTCAGTATATGCATCTATTCATTCATTAATTTTATCCCTTTATTAATCCGGGGTCGCCACAGTGGAATGAACCGCCTACATGCGTCTATATTGACAATGAATTTGGTGAAATGTATCTATGAATAGCAACTTTTTCTTTAGTTACTAGAAAAAAATATATAGCAATTTAGCTTATATCACATACACATGTTGATCATTTTGTAGATGTAGAGTTTTTCATGTAGAAAATGTACATAGCCAGCTTGTATTTACAAACTTCTCAATAGGAGTTAATTCTATGGTTACTCATTATGTTCACCTGTGTCTTGTTTAGTTGCGTTTATATGCTAACAGTTCCTTCAGTTCATTGTCCAGTATTGTCTGTGCATATTTGTTAAAGTAACTTGACCAGTGTTATGATGCATTCAAGTTAATTTAAAAAATAAAAACTTGTATTTATTGGATATAAATGGGTTTTAGTTAGTTAGTTTAGTTAAGTTAGGGTTGTGACAATGAGAAATCGTGTCAGAGACAATGGATGTCAATATATGCATCTATTTTGACAGTAAATTTGGTGAAATGTATCTATGAATAGCAACTTTTTCTTTAGTTACTAGAAAATATATATAGCAATTTAGCTTACATCACATAAACATGTTGATCATATTGTAGATGTAGAGTTAAAAAATCATGTTAAATTTAATGTAGAAAATGTACGTAGCCAACTTGTAATTACAAACTTCTCAATAGGAGTTAGTCCCTGTGTTTAATTCTATGGTTACTCATTGAATATGTTCACCTGTGTCTTGTTTAGTTGTGTTTAAATGCCCACAGTTCCTTCTGTTTGTTGTCCAGTATTGTCTGTGCATATTTGTTAAATTTACTTGACCAGTGTTATGATTCGTTCAAGTCATATTGAAAAATAAAAACTTGTATTTAATGGATATAAATGAGATTTTTAAAACTCAGTTTCAAAGTTACGGTTGTGTCAATGAGAAATCATGTCAGACACAATGGATGTCAATATATTCTATATTGACAGTAAATTTGGTGAAATTTATCTATGAATACAACTTTTTTTAAGTTACTAGAAAATATTTAGCAATTTAGCTTACATCACATACTGTTTGTTGATCATTTTGTAGATGTAGAGTTAAAAATTATGTTAAATTTAATATACAAAATGTACATAGAAAACTTTCAAATTACAATTAATTAGTAAGTAATTACAAACTTAAGTAATTAATTACAAGGATGAGTCAGTATCCTGTGTCCTTAGTTATTGCTTAGTTTAATTAGTGTCTTGTTTAGTTATTTATATAAACACAGTTCCTTTTGTTTATGGTCTAGTATTGTCTGTGCATATTTACTGAAATTAAATCACACACACACACTCACTGAATGAACTCCTGGAGACTCATCGTCACATCATCATCACGGAACACACGTTTATGCTGTCCGGGAAATGCTGAATTTTTTTTTTCATTTAGCGTGCGGTATCAAACTCCATTAAAACAACTCTCCTATCAGTCCTTCCTATTCGCATGATCGCATCCAGTAGCTCAGAGTGAGTCACGGGGCCTGAATGAAATCTTGCTAAATGAAATTAAAACTCATTTATTAAATTAAAAATGAAATACAAAAAATTACATATATTTGTTCCAGTGTGTGGAAATAAGTTCGATATATCATGTGAAATTGTACAGGGGAGAAGCCAGTCGGTAGAGTTTATAGCTAAATATTTAGCAGTGTTTGCATGTCCTTTATGACATAGAATTCATTTAAATAGAAATAAAATACCATTCATTACAATGTTTTTAAAAAGCACCTAAACCTAAGCACCTTTTGTATTTTGTGATTTATTTATTTTTTTTCTATTTGAATAAAAATATATTTTCCATTCATATATTAGCAAATATGTTGCTAATATTTAAAATTATATATAAAAAGATTATTTTCCATTCACATAGGCTATTAGCAAAATATTTAGCAGTGTTTGGATGTCCATTACTGCATATAATTCATTAAAATAGAAGTAAAATAACATTCATTACAAGTTGATTTAAAGAAAGCACCCAAGTAGTTTTGTGATTTGGGTATTTTCCATTCATATATTTTATCTTTGAGGATTTCTTAAAAATTGTGTAAAAATCTCGTCTCGTTCTCGTGAACCCAATCTCGTGTCTCGTCTCGTGGAGTAGGCATCTCGTCACACCCCTAATATATATATATATATATATATATATATATATATATATATATATATATATATATATATATATATATATATATATATGTATGTATGTATGTATGTATGTATGTATGTATGTATGTATGTGTGTATATATATATATATATATATATATATATATATATATATATATATATATATATATATATATATATATATATATATATATATATATATATATATATATATATATATATATATTAGGGGTGAAATAGATCACTGTTGATCCGTGATCCGTACGGATCACAACTCACGGTTCGGAATGCACGTGACCCGTGGATTAATATTTTTTTTTTAACTTGTTAGTTAATCCAACATTTATAACCACTGCAGAGAGATTGTCTCCCGCGTCATTCAAATCGCGTGCATGAAAGCATTTGGCTTCCCTGTAAGGTATAATGATGACGGGAAAAGTTGTGGTGGGACACTCCGGATCCGGCACCTCTGAAATCTGATCCGGCACCTCATTTTACCGATCCCCCTCCTCAACCGCTCTCCTACCCGTCGGCTGTTCACTTTCACTTTCTTCCGCAACTCCCCAACCCTCTTCACTTTCGTCTGCGACACCTCCGCCCCGCTTACTTCCATCTGCGACAGTCCTCCGCCATCCACCGCCCCAACAACCCCCCCCAAAATCACCGCTTAAAGAAACATGACGCTGGTGAATTTTTGATGCTGGTAAAAGCAATTACATGGTGTAACCAACAGATGGCGACAAACAACCATCAAAATTATGTGACTGAATAGGTTTTAAAAATAATACACATACAGTATAATAAAACATGAAGTTTTATGTGTGTATTGTTGAATCATTAATTGAAGATAAATATGATCTGTTGTACAAGATGTTAGATTTCTATATTTAGCATTATCAGCAACAGTAGCAAAGATCATATTTCATATTGAATACTTTTCTTTTTTTCAGCTGGTTCTTTCTTGATTTTTTTTAATTAACATTACAGGTTCTACGTTCTGTTTGTTAAAAGCAATGTTTTTTGCTGTAATATTTTTATATAAATGGAAATCAATTTGTCGTCTCACTTTTTGCTGATCCGAAAAATGGTCCGATCCATGACTAAAAAACCGTAGTGTGATCCGAACTGCAGATTTGTGATCCGTTACACCACTAATATATATATATATATATATATATATATATATATATATATATATATACACACACACACACACACACACACACACACACACACACACACACACACACACATATATATATATATATATATATATATATATATATATATATATATATATATATATATATATATATATATATATATATATATATATAATAAACATAAGGATTTTATGCATGGTTTAATTGAATGCTAATATAGTTACAGCTGTCTTTATCTTTAAAAATATCTTGCTTGTTGTGACCTGGCCTTTACTGTTAACTTGTATGCTTTTATAGTGGCCTGCTTTTATGTTTGTCAGCAGCACGCATGTGTTGCTACTGAATGATGGATGAATCGTGTTTACATTACAGTCAGAAATATTACTAATGCATGTACATGGCGGCACATCCTGTGGTCTGACACTGATGGATTTCCTGCATAATAAGGCCAGACTCTTTCAGGACCAGTAGTCGGTGGGAGGAATGCAAATACCCCCATCATATCTAATATGTATTCCATTATAAATGTTAATTCAATGAGAGTGCGTATTTACCACCAGAATGACTTCATGGAAATATTGCCACATTTTTAAATATGAACTCACTATTTGGCAAATCATTTGTGTGGTCCCTGTAGATAGGATTGAGTCTGCAGCTTATTTAATAGGAACGTGACCATACAAAGGCAATGTGGATAATTCACACGTTGTGGAGATGGAAATTTCTTGGCAGACGAGCCCTAAGCCATTATGCCCCATAGCTGAATTCTGAATACCCGTCTGCGCCTGTTTCCTATTTCTCCTCTTTCTTTCTTTCTCCCTCTCTCAATTTACAATCCTCACAGAGACCTTAATGTTCTTCTCTATCAATGGCATAATTTTATCTGCGGCCACACGGGTTCATGTCTAACCACAAGCGCAGTTAAAACAGCTATGATCACTTCACTTCCAACTCTGAAGCCAAAATGCCTGTTTCTTATTCATGGGTTGATCTTTCGGTGATGTCGTGCGGTAAGAGCGAACATTTTTTACCGCTTTGAGATGCGCAGACATTTCATCTTGTGCTTTTAATGAAATTATTGATAATAGTATTGATTCCGAGAGGTTGGTGTGACCTTGACATTTATCTGGCAGGCTTTTTGAAAAATGGGAACCAGGCATTGTTTTGATTTATATCGCTGTTACACATCAAGTCAGATTGTTTTTTATTGGTTTGATGGATATCAGATTGATGACATGGACATGTAGCAGGCAGCGTTGTGCAAATCAGATTACCAGTATGCAATATGATCTGTGCTTTCAATTGCACGTTCAATTGCTGGAGAAAATCTGATCTTAGTAGAAGTTTCACAAAAAAAAAGGGTAAACGAAAAATGATTACATATCAAATCAGAATGTTTCTTATTGGGTTGATGGATGCCAGACTGATGAAATGAACAGGTAGCAGGCAACGTCTAACGTTTTTGCAAAACTTAACGTTGCTTTAGTTATGGTTTGTTGCACTTTTCAGTAGACAAATCCACTAGAGGACACTGTCTACATTTTTGTAATTCTGATGTATGTTTCAGATAGACATTCTTGTATATGTCCACTAGATGACAAGGCTTGTCATACAGATTATTAAGTGAACCAGATAATCAAGTGAGCTCTTCCCTATACCCAACCAATAGACCATTTTGAGAGATGTAAACAAAAACAATGGTCCCAACTTATTTCCTGTTTTACATTTTTAATTTCTACAGCTTCCGAAAATCCAAAAAAAAGCCACATATTGAAAAATAATGTTAAAACAGCTATCATAACATTATGATTGAATCGCCACATTGAAATAGTCCATAGTGTTTTCAAAAGCAAATGTAAGAGAAAAGTGCACCACAACCATGTAGTTTTACTTTAATTTTACATGCATTTTATCTCTTTTGTGGAACCTTGCTTCATCAAACTCAACATTTGTATTTATTGAAGAATGATGCAGTACCAATTTGCAGCCACTGTAAAGCTTGCCTCACCAAAAAACATATTTTATTAAAATGTGAAATTTTAAAGAGCATTAGACAAAATTTGTATACTGAGAGCACTTTAACGAATGTTTTAAAAATCCTGTGAATAATTTAAAGTTATTTATCATGTATTGAACTGGAAAAGCATATCAAATGTTTTTTTTTTTTATGTAAAATGTTTTATTTTTATTTATTTCTATTTATTTTCTGTAATCTCTAAATGAGTTAGGTGGTTATTTATATGTAATATAGTTTTATTTATATTAATCTTGCCACAAAATAGCCATAAGTTGCTGATTTGGCAATAAACAAACAAACAAACATATCATGAGCTCTCTGCATCACAACACCATACAAGGGAGCTACTGACCACACCAAAACAGTTGTTGTGATGAGTAAATTTTTAAGCTGTATATCCTGCATTTTGCATTCTGACAAGCTATAAAGTGATGATTGGTCAAGTAATTGCGTAGTAACGCATATAAAACAAACTGGTGCGCTGACTTTGACTTTTGCAGCTCTCATGTTTTCAAAATAAGAGTCCTGCATACATTATATACACGTTTATATAAGTTTCATATAAATGTTGATCCACTTAAAATTAAGGGAGGAAAATAATCATTGTTAGAATCTCAAAACGCAGTCTGGAACATGCATATTAATGATATCATGTGCAAATTAGTCTATGTTTTGACTGCATCAGCTCGTCATGTCCTAATTGGCTGATTGACCTGCTATTCACTAGGGTTTTACTCACAGAGTTTACATAAGAAGGAGGTAACAATGGTGTTTGAGGCTCACAGTATGGCCATTTCCATGTACTGAACTCATAATATTTGACTATGCCTATAGGTACACCCATATTTTCCTTTCAGGGCACCTTTAAACACATAAGAGACAAAACTCTCCGTATGATCAATTTTGATGGTGTTTTTACAAATCCATTATCAGATCACAGGAACACTATCATTTTCGCAATGTAGGTTTAAGTGGAATGGTCAGGTACATTTAAGTTTAGTCTGAGCCGGTCCTTTGATTTTGATTATTATGAAAGTGAATATGTTTTACGGTTCAACACCTGCTCTGAGGCAGGTTATGTTCTTGAACACAGATCTCGAACAGACACTGAGCCAATCAGCAGTGAGCCGAGCGATAAATCTTTGATGCACTGAAGTCTTTTGCCCTTCATCTCTCCCTCCAACCTTAAGTGCACTTCACAGGGAAAGACTTTCATAAATCCACATAATCGGCTTTCCATAATAATTATTTGAGAGATATAGAAATTTTAGAAGAGTTTCTTATTGTCAGCATTTTGAGCTGAGCTTTAAAATTGTATTATTAGTTTGTTTCTTTTAACTAGTGGTGTATAAAAATTATTGCTGCTGATTGTAATGTGTAGAGCAGGGTCAAAACCTTTCTTTAACAAAGAGACAATTTAAAAAGTGACATCTTGTAGGTGGTGACAAGTCATGGTGTTGGTCATTGAATCATTAATTCAACTGATTAGTTCAAACAGCTGATTCATTGAAAAAAAGTATAGTTCATACAGTGTGTATATTCACTGTATTCATGTGCATTCAGGTTTAACAAGACATATTCATTAACTTATAAGAGGACACTGTAAAACAATAACAGTACATGAATAATAATGTACTAATATGTAAATGAAATGTTACTTTATTATGAACTAATGATGAGTTAAGGAATGCGCTAATCATTAACTAACTTTGACATGTTGGTGTGAATAATGGCTACCTTAATCATGTGTTAATCCACGTTTGTTAATTGTAACTAAAATGAACTCATGACATATTAATGTCTGTTTATGTCATCACTTTACTTGGAGGGGCACATTATCACTAACTCATTGTTAACTACTCATGAAGGTCATGAATGTTCATCTGTTGCATGTTTACACATTGTGAAAAAAAAATAGACTGACGCAAAACTCTTATTGTGTAGCTTTATTGAATGTATTTGATCATAATACTCTTGGAAAAGTCTGTAAAATAACAGTGTTTCTTTGTAAACCTCTTATTGTGTAACTATATTTAAACGGATTTGATCATAATAATCTAGGAAAAGTCTGTAAAATAACAGTGTTTTTCTGTAAACATTTTAATGAAAATATCTGTAGATTTATTATTTTTGCACTTTATTTCAACCAAGGAATTTTACTGTAATTTTATGGTTTTTGTTTGGCAGCCGTAGCTGCCAGTCATTTGACCTTTTTTTTTACATTTTTTTTTTTTTACAGTGCAAGTAATTACAATTTATTTCTTTAATTTTACGTAATTTTAAATGTACTTAAAAAAACAGGAAAAAACACTGTGTAAATAATACGGCAACTTTATTATATAAAGGAGACACATTGCTGTAATATGTCATTAATTATATAGTACATAAAATAACAGTCAAGCTGTTAATTTACAGATATTGTTTGTAATTTTTACGAACTTTTAAATATATAATTTAAAATAACAGAAAAAATACTGTATAAATAATAGTGTAATTTCCCTGTATAAGAAAACTAAAATGTCAGTAATTTGTCTTTAATGATAAAGTACCTAAAATAAAAGTCAAACTGTTAATTTAGAGAGAATGTTTGTCATTTTACTAAGTTATGAATATAGTTTGAAATGACAAAAAATTACTGTAAAAAGATTTTCTGTAAAATTAGGTTGTTTTTTTACAGTGCATTGAAAAACAATTTGTTCTGTCTACATTAAATTGAACAGTTTAATTAAAGGAGTTCATTAGTAGTTAAGAATTGGTTAATGATGATTTGCCCCTCCAATTAAAGTCATGATATAAGCAAATATTAACAGATCATGAGTTCATGTTGGTTGCATTTAGAAATTAATTAACAAAAATGTACTAGCAAGCAATTAAGGTATTCATTGTCCACACATGAACTCATGTGACTCACGTTGTAATCAAAGTTAGTTCTTGATTGGTGCATGCCTTAACTAACCATTAGGTCATAATAATGTTTAGTTTACATATTAGTACATCAATATTCATGTACTGTTATTGTAAAGTGCTACCGAGTACACAATACCAGGTTCACAAACCAATGACAAGATGATATTTTTGCACAGTATTGTTTTCTGAAATCCGCTGTGTACTGTCCTCATATGCTGCTGGACAGTATAGTTACTCTGCCAGTAATGGCCGTAATACAAAAGTAAAAACTACATGAAGGCTATAAACAAACCTAAAGTTTAATGTCTCCAAAAGATGCTGTTGTCAAATTTAGCCACTTGATAGCAAATGCCTTTTTCAATATTAGTGAATATAATATCTCACGGGGGTATTACTGATGCTGTAACAAAATAATGAAGTGCACAATGAAGAAAGGTTAATTGGGTCAAATATGGACAAACTCAACATTGGAATAACTGTAATGAAATTGAACAATTTTAACCCAATGGTTGGCATTAACCCTATTTAACCCAACATTGGGTTACAACAATCCAGCATTTTTTGAGAGTATATGTTAATGTACATGTGTTGACTTTAATTTATTGCATTATCAGTATTTTATTTTCATTTTAGAAAATAAATGTGACTGATCCCCTCACACTTTAGATTTTTTTGGTTTGTTTTCACTGCTATCCGAGGTGTTGAAGATCAGTGCATCTCAGTACATAAAATACTATATCAAACTTCAGTGCTAAAATCAGACTAATATTCAAGTTTTGACTTGATTACTGACAACTTAAAATAAAGACATTTTACTGTAAGGTATCTGTAAAAATTAAAATATGCTTAATTGTTCTTTGGCAAGTTTTTGGATGAAGAGTAAATTTTGGAAAATCAATATTTGGTACACAAAACTCAATGATGGTAACAATCAATGTTTTTTGTGTATTTGTCATTTTGAGTAGAAAATTATCCCCAGATGTTATAAAAATGCAAGGTACTACACCTTGTTTAATAACAACTGTTCAATCTACTTAAACTTGAGGGGGGGGGGGGGGGGGGGGGGGGGGGGGGGGGGGGGGGTCAATCTACAATCAATGTAGGAATGAGTTCGTACAAATTTATATACAAATTAAACACTAAATCAAAAAGTTACAAATTGCAGTCAGATTGCATTAAAAGAGGTCTAACACTTTTTTTTTTAACAGGTCTAATTTTATTACTCTGATTTAAGAATCAATGTACAGTAATCTCCATAAAATACTAAGTAACATATGTTACTCTGGACCACAAAACCAATCATTAAGTTTGAAGTTTCAAAATTGAGATGTATACATTACCTGAAAGTTGAATAAATAAGCTTTCATTGATGTATGGTTTGGTAGGATATTTGAAAATCTGGAATCTAATGGTGCAAAAAAAATCTAAATACTAAAAGAAAATCACCTTTAAAGTTGTTAAAATTAAATTCTTAGCAACGCATATGAACAAAAACTCAATTTTGATTTATTTACAGTTGGAAATGTACATATTACAAAATCAATCATTTTGACCTATACAATAAATTTTTTTCAAGCTTGAATTTAGTAGAACTTAAAGTATTCTTGCCTGAGCTGACTGTGTATTAGAGATGCGCGGATCAGCTCAAATGTCACCCGAATCCGCTCCTTCATTCTAATCATCCACCCGCCACCCGCCCGCACATATAATGTTATCTGATATATATATCCGCACCCGACCCGCACCCGATCGCCACTTTAATAATTCTAATTCTTTGTTTTAAGCATGATGATAGGTGTAACTTTCTCCGCAATGTCCGGCGGCAGAGTAACAGCTCGTTAATTCATGCTCGAGCAAATGATGAGACGGACAAAAGTACTCGATGCATGCACTTCTTTTACTTATTTCAGAGTTTTCAGGTTCACAGTGCAAAACAGCTCCCGGGTGGAATTACTGAAGTAAACATAAAACAAAACCGGATAAAAATTTCTCCCTCTAATTCACCGCACGCACAGCACACAGCGAGAGCTCACATCACACAGCATGCGTGTCGAACTACACTACCCACAATGCCCCGCTCGCTATGGACTACAACTCCCGTAAAAGCAGGCAAGCGGCCACGCTATTTCTCCTCTCTTGCAACTTAGGTCACAGTGGATCGTTCGTTATTAACAGCAGATTCAGCTTTCACATATACAGGAAAAAGAGAACAAAAACGGCGTCCCTTCAGCCTAAACAGCAACTATGTTGTGTGTACTTGGCCCTTTTCTTAACACTGTGCAAAAACAGAATAGCATCTACTGTGCCTGGATTCGGGCGATTCCGCCTCGCCTCCAAAACACGGCTGGCTGCACTAAATGAGCGTTCGCGCGCACCGCTTGTTGGAGGAATGCACAAGCTTCTCCTTGCAAGGCGCTGCAGTCGTGTAAATGGTAAATAAGCGATCTTGTTTCTCCCAGAACGATAGCAGATTTCCCTCTGATGACTCCTCTAACTGAAGTTAGCACAGTACTCTTGCACTTCATCCATTATTTTGGGCGTCTCTCATCTTCACATTCTGCGAAGTCCACTCTCTGCTTTTTTGCTGGTCAACTGCTATGACCCGCTACATCCACCCACCCGCAATAAATCATAATTCATTCATTCATTTTCTTGTCGGCTTTGTCCCTTGCGGGGTCGCCACAGCGGAATGAACCGCCAACTTATCCAGCACGATTTTACGCAGCGGATGCCCTTCCAGCCGCAACCCATCTCTGGGAACTTCCACACACACATTCACACTCACACACTATGGACAATTTAGCTTACCCAATTCACCTGTACTGCATGTCTTTGGAATGTGGGGGAAACCGGAGCACCCGGAGGAAACCCACGTGAACCCAGGGAGAACATGCAAACTCCACACAGAAACGCCAACTGACCCAGCTCAGCCGAGGTTCGAACCTGCGACTCAGCGACGTTCTTGCTGTGAGGCAACAGCACTACCTACTGCGCCACTGGGTTGCCCCAATTAATCATAATGTATTTTTTTATTACCCGATCCGCCCGACCCGCGGATTATCCGCAGCGCCCGCGGATTTAACCGCCATCCGCGCATCACTACTGTGTATAGAGCTGGGCGATAAAATCGATATCGGTTTTTAGTGACCGAACACCATTGTCAATATCGATAATAAAAAAGTTCGGTATGTAGTTTTGGTATGAAGCGCTATAGTTTTATTAAAATGTGGCTGCTGAGCGTGCGCCTTGGAAGCAGTGCCAATAAGCTTAGGGTGTCGGTAGTCATTTCCAATGGAGGCGCGCAGCAACATGCACATGGTGTGCAAGCAGCGCGCACGTAACACTCAGCCATTTTCCAGGTACCCCTAGTTGAAAAACATCTGAACTTTTTTGAATGCCTCGAGCGCTAGAACTAACCAGCCACTAGCTCCCCATAAGAAAAATAATTTAGCATATGGGGGTAATGTAGTCATCCAACTTCACAATCTGTAATGTTGCAGTGTCCTTTACTTGAAAGCTCAGATTTTATCATCATAATTTGTTTTGTTTACAGAGTTTGAGGTTTACTGTATCATTATTATTGACACCTTACAGATGTTCATCTAGATTTATCATCGAACACACTTTGTAACCTTTTATTTATCAAGTTTAAGAGTCTCTTTAACATTTATGTTTATTTTATTATAAAGAGATCAGACATTTTGTTTAAATATTTTTGCTTTTGAAAATTAAAACTATTTGCCTTAGTAATGTTGGTAAATTAAAATAAGGTGGTTAAATAAAAAGAATCATAATATACCTAAATGTATTGTTAAAAAATATTCAATAATTATCCATATCGAATGATATGAGCCCTAATTATGTAATATAGAAGTTACCTTTTTTTTCTCCAGCATTTACTTCGATTATGGTTTCAGGTGTTTCTTTACACATCTAATACATTTCACAGTGTTTTTCCCCCTGCAGAAATATGTCATCCCTGCAGAGTAGCACTCTATTCTAATTAATTTCATTATTGCTAGTGGCCCGAAAGTGACACTTCACCTTGAAACAACCAAAAGTATTTAGAGCAGCAGTTTTCATCTACGTGAGAGTTCGATACACCAGAAGACATTTCAGCTCCTTGCCAATGAGCAACATTAATATCGGCATTTGCATCTATTTGTCTGCTAGTGATTCATTAAACCTGGACTTTCCGGCAGCTGAGAATACACAACGCTTGCTAAGCTAGACCTCAAACACCAAACACACACCCATAAGTCCCTCAGCCTAACCAAAAAGCCATTACTAGTTTTGGCCAGAGCCTCCCTTCAGGCCCTTCACTCCAGCAGATCTCACAGCTCTGAGGCATAAGCAGAAACACAATAAGATTACAGTGTCTGAATGACAGCTAGCACAATGCAGGACGGATAAGGAGCGCAAAGAAAGAAACACAGACAAAGACAGACAGAAGGAGAGAGAGAGAAAAAGAGAGAGAGAGGGAAGCAATCAGTGCATGAATATTCCATTTACTGCACTGGAGCACCATAGCAGTGCCTTTATACCTTCAGCTACCTGATCTGGAAATGAAATTACTACAGCCGATGCTCTTTTCTTCAATTTCTCACTCTTCCCTTTACTGTCCTCCATCTTATCAAGGCTGACACTAATCCAATTTCGGTCCTGCTGGGGCCACAGCTTGCGCGGGTATGTTTACTGACGCCACACACACAAGCGTACACACACACTTTTTGGTGGCTCCTATGCACCTTTGTGTTATCTGGATGCAACAGCTGCTCTGTAATTGCATTAGTGAAGTTCATTTGGCCGCAGCTGTTGTGGACTGGATGAGCAAGGTGGGTTTAATGCACACAACGATTCCAGCACATCTGCCCGTGGAGCCACACACTCGAGCCCCAAACGCGCGCGTTCGCCCTCACATTTTTAATGCCTTTAAATCTGAAACAGGCCGCCATATGAAAACACAATCCCCTCATAATCACCTGTGGCAGCGCTGGCGGGAGGGATTAATCAATCATAAGAGGTTGTTATTTCTCTCGCGCAAAGCATTGTGGTCTTGTTTTTTTTTTTATTAGATGTGTTCCGATTGATGTTTTTTTTTTTCTGTGGGGTGTTCACTGCATGGACAGATTTTGTTAATTTGGAATGCACCGCTTTGCCATTGAACAACAGTAGGCCTGTCACAATAATCAATATATCGACTTATCGCACAACACATGGATATCAATTCAATTATTTTTAGTGATGCAATAAATATAGCCCATACATAAAAACAATTCTAGCAACATTTTAACTGATTGTGCAACATCTCTACCTCTACTGGAGGTGTCAGTATGGTTAAAAACACTATAGTATTTACTATAAATTACTATAGGATATTTTCAGGTGTATGTCTGACAACTGAAAATAGATCTGGTAGCAGATATATTACTTTTCACCTTGCACTTTTTTTGTTAACACTAGTTATTATTCATTTAGGATATGCATTTTCACATTCTGATTCCAATGCCTAATTATTGAATTGTTAAAACGACTATAATTAAATTAAATATTCTTAAGAAAATAAAATATTGTGTGTTTTTTGAAAGAGTGTACTTGCATTGGGATATTATATTGTCATTCTGGCATTATATAATGAGTGGCATAAAATGGTCTTAAAATGACAATAATATCGTTTATCGCAATATATTTTGGTGCAATATATCGTACAACAAAAAATAGATATCGTGACAGGCCTAAACAACAGTGTTCATTATATTAAGGGTTTTCTGATCACTAAATGTAATAATAATAATAATAATAATAATAATAATAATTTGAATGATTTCTGAAAGATTGTTGTCCAAAAAATTCTAAAAAATGTCATTTTTTTTTTAAACATTGGCTATTTATTATGAACTAAAAATGACTTGTTAATATTTTATTAGCCAAAGACCTGAAAATTAAATTTCCAACATAAACTGAAACTTTGAGTACTTTGGAGCAGGCTTGCATTTAGTTTCTAGACACTTGAAACATATTTTTGCTGTATTGGAAAAAAAATAAATTGAGGTTACAGAGTTGAAAAAAAGTTCTAGTTCTAGAAGTTAGGGCTAGGAGAAGTGCACTAAAATACTATTGTATGGTAAAAATTTCATATGAAGTATTTATTTTCTAAACCTTAAAAAACAAAGACAGACAAGAGCAACAGACTGTTAATAAAAACTGTAGCAAATGTATTGCACATATTGATACTTTGATATTGCATACTTAGGTAATTAAGTAATGCTACCTTTTAGTAAGTGTTACCAATACAGTTGTAATACATATTTAACACTTGTTTTTTCATATTAAAAGAGTTGCTTATTAATATAATAATTAAAAATTTTATGCATTTTATAATGTATATATTTGTATTGTAATATACAGTTGAAACCAGAAGTTTACATACACTGTATAAAAAGGCACATAACCATTTATAAAAAAAAGTCAGATGTTAATGTGACAAAACTTTTTCTTTATTAGGTAAGTTAGGATTATCACATTTGTTTCTGTTATGCTTAATAGCAGAATAATGAGAGAGATATTTTTTGAGAAATTGTTATAAATTTTCTTGAGAGTCAAGTTTACATACAATTGTACAACTGTAGAATAGTATTTAAGGAAAACCTCAAACACACTGCTTCCTTGTGTGACAACGTGGGAAAATCAACAAGCCAGAATCAACAAAAAAAGCCAGATTACAATTTGCAAAATTACACTGGGAAAAAGAATAATTTTTGGAGACATGTCCTCATGGACCTGAATTGTTTGGCCATAATGACCAGTGTTACATTTGGAGGACAAAGGGAAAAGCTTACAAGCTTATGAACACCATCCCGACAGTTATGGGGGTGGCAGCATCATGTTGTGGGGCTGTTTTGCTTCAGGAGGGACTGGTCCCCTTCACAGCATAGATGGCATTATGAAGAAAGAACATTATGTAGAAATACTGAAGCAACATCTCAAGATATCAGCCAGGAAATTAAAACTTGGCCACAAATGGGTCTTCCAAACAGACCATGACCCTAAGTATACTGCCAAATTAGTTAAAATGTGCTTTAAGGACAACAGAGTGAATGTTTTGGAATGGCCATTACAAAGTCCTAAACTCAATCCTATAGAAAATTTTGAGTTGAAAAAGCTTGTGCGAGCAAGACAGTCAACAAATCTGACTCAGTTACACCAATTCTGTCAGGAGGAATGGGCCAAAATTCCTGCAAACTATTGTGAGAAGCTTGTGGAAGGATACCCAAAACATTTGACTAAAGTTATACAGTTTAAAAGCAAAGCTAAAAAAATACCAAGGAAATGTATGAAAACTTTTGACTGTCTAGAAATTAATAAAGAATTCTCAAAAAAAAAAAATTCTCTCATTATTCTGACATTTAGTAAATGTAAATGATTTAGGTAATCCTAACAGACCTAAAATAGTAAACGTTTAGTATGTTTTACCATCAGACATTTTTTTAAAAATGGTTATGTTTCTTTTTTTAGAGTGTATGTAAACTTCTGGTTTCAACTGTATCAGCCTTATATCATACAGTATATAGTATTGTAATTATAAAGAGTTTAAGAACAGTTATTTTTATTGGACTTTTGATAAAATAATTGTAGCTTTGTAAATCAGCTTGCTGAAATATACGATTATACACTATACATATAAAATAAGCGACATGGTGGCTCAGTGGTTAGCACTGTCGTCTCACAGGAAGAAGGTCACTGCTGTGTTAAACATATGCTGGATAAGTTGGTGGTTTATTCCGTTGTGGCGACCCCTGATGAATAAAGAGGTTAAGCCCAGGGAAAATGAATGAATGTACTATGCAAATTAAATTGCAAATAAACATTGCTTTTTAACATTTTGGTCACACTTTATTTTGACGGTCCGTTTGTTGAATTTAAGTTACATTGCAACTAATTATCATTAGATTATAAGTAGACTGTTAGGTTGGGGTTAGGGTTGGGGTTGGGGTTAGGGTTAGTGTAAGTTGACATGTAATTGCAAAGTTTCTTATAGTCAGTTAAATGTCTGTTGAAGGACTGTTAAATGTCAGTGTCAACAGATATTAAGTAGACAGTCTACTAATACTCAAATGGACCATCAAAATAAAGTGTTACCAACATTTTTACTCTGGTCAAACAGGTAGGCATAAGAAAAGATTGTATAAACTAAATTGGCCATAAAGTATGAGTGTGTGTGTGTGTGTGTGTGTGTGTGTGTGTGTGTGTGTGTGTGTGTGTGTGTGTAATGAGTGTATGGGTATTCCCCAGCATTAGGGGTTCACCAAAGGGGTTTACATGTTAGTGTGCTGGGTTGTGGCAGGAAGGGCATCTGCCACCATATTAAAAAAAAACCCATGTCATTCTATATGGCTCATTCCGCCGTTGTGACTCCTGATAAATCAGGCACTAAGCTGGAGGGAGCGAGTGAAGTGAGAATTTAATTTAGCAACTTTTACAGTATACTACCTATCAATTTTTTGGTAACACTTTATTTTATAGTGCACATGAACTAAATGCATAACTGCATTAATTACAATAAATTATATATAATTACATGCAGTTCACCCATATTAAAACCTGTTCCCAACCCTAACTCATATAATAAGTACATGCTATTAATTACTATTCAGTACCTAAAGCATAATTACATGGGAATAAGGACACATGAAATTAAAGGTAACGCTCTTCTCTTTGTAGGCAATAGACACACAAGTCTAGCTCCTGCATGCTTGAATGGGGCCCTTCTCCTCTTTGCAGTTTCTGAAATAATGAACTGCACCTTTAAGAAACCTTCTGTCAGATCATCACGTTAAGCTGTTGAATACATTTTGCAGTGTAAAAATGTAACTTGTCTGAGGTGCCCTTGACCAGACTTAGTAAATGGAGGAAGGTGAAATCTTTTCCCCCTCAAAACCAGCTCTTTAAATCCATTGCTCTGAGGAGCAATCATTGTGTCCCTATTATTCCTCCCGCTGTCATCAGCGACAGATAGTGTGTCTAAGTGTGCGTGTGTGTGTGAGTGCTGAGTAATAGTAGGTGGAGGAAGGTCAGCCAGTCCTTGCAGAGCGACTCCAGGGAGCATGAACAGGGATATTAGATTATCCGCACATGCAAATCACAGGCTAAAACAAAGGCCAACCCGCAGATTCAAATCACTTCTGCAACAGGCTTATTTCAGAGCTGCTGTGAATGTGTTTCTAATAAACCTCAGCTCGTGGTTCAGTTCAAGTTGAGCTCAATCAACTGCTTGATTAGCACAAAAATAATTGTTTACACAAATCTGAATTTCTGATTACAGTGAGGCGTTTACAACTAAAAAAATTGGCATTTTTGTATTAACCCTCTATCATGTTGCCCTCAGGCAACAAACCAGTTTTTTGGCTCCCAAAAAGGCCCTTTTTATTTTTTTTATTAAAAGATCACAAAAAAAAAGTCTAATAATAAATTGGTGACCAATGAAATTTGAGGTCTTGTGGATTTGACCTGTATTCTGGGGGCAAAAAAGCCATTTTTGGACCATAGCCTGCTTGACCACACTGCTAGGAGAATGTAAGATAGATTTGACTTTTTAACATATCTAAATTTAAATATGTTTGTATTATATGCATGTATAAGTGAAGAAGCATATTTGATTGAGAAAAGATACTTGGTATTATCTACAGTATATACTAAAATGGTAGTTTTTCATTTTTTGCCTCAGGGCAACAGTGACTACGTTTGCATGGACACCAATTATTCGATTTTAATGTGATTAAGCCAATACTCCGATTAAGAGTATACCATGTAAACAACGATTTTTGATTAATTTAATCAGATTAAGGTCATCGAACTAAAGATAAATCGAATTAAGACATGTGGAGTATGCCGATTTTAGTCGCATTATTAAAGTGCAGTACAGACATGTAAACACCTTAATCGAACTATTACTGTCATGTAGGACTTTAAGCAGCTTTTTGCGATAGGATAGTCCACACACACACACACCAACATACACACACACACACACACACACGGCTGTTTGACACTCCGGTTACCTACCGTGGTAAAGTTAGTTTGACGTTTGACATTCATTAGACATTCGGTTTCAGACCACAGACACCTGCATCGTGAAATGCGGAGGTTTTGTTTTCTTCCATTCAGCATGCGGTATGAACTTCCATTAAAACAACTCTTCCAGCAGTTCATAGTTGCATCCAATATTTCGTTTGTCACAGAGGACGTGCATGAAATGCTCATAAATGAAAGTGAAAGTGCCAAACTGCAATTAAAGTCGACAAATTAAAAACGAAACACTCAAAATTACATGAAACTCCGGAGGAAATGCGGATAGCGCGGTGACGCAATGACGTTAATCGAATTATGTGCTATAACATGTAAAACGGTATCATGAAAGGAACATTCAAAAAGCAACTCATGTCTAACATCTTAATCTTATTATTGACTTAATTAGATTAAAGCAAATAATTTGATTACTGATGTCCATGTAAACGTAGTCACTGTGCAGTTAGACCACTTTTGTTAAAACAATAACATCCTATGGATGGAAATGTGCAGAAATGCATAGTAGTTATCACCATAATACAATATATATATATATATATATATATATATATATATATATATATATATATATATATATATATATATATATATATATATATATATATATATATATATATATATATATACACATATATATATATATATATATATATATATATATATATATATATATATATATATATTTATACATATATATATATACACATATATATATATATATATATATATATATATATATATATATATATATATATATATATATATATACATATATATATATATATATATATATATATACACACATATATATATATATATATATACACACATATATATATATATATATATATATATATATATTGTTTGCTTTATTGTATACTATTACTCACAGGAAATGAATGTTGAATCATTTTATGGCAGTAAAGAACAAGATTGAGCAGTTAGGCTCATTCCTTCCAACAGTGAGCTTGAAGAGTCACATTAGCTATGTTTCCATTTAAAGATGCGAATTAAACTTGCAAAAAGCCACAGTTCTGCATAGTTTATCTTTAACCCTGATTAAACAATCCTGATTAAACTATTGAGTTCTTCAGGCCTGTTTGAAACCTACAGGTAAGTGTGCTGAAGCAGGGTTGGAACTAAACTCTACAGAACTGAGTTTGATGTGCATCTGGATTCAGCTGGATTCAGTGGATACACAGAAAGAGAGATACAGAGTACAAGGATGCAAAGGTTCATATAAAGGAGGGTGACCAAACTCTGTCCTGGAGGCCCGGTGTCCTGCCTCCAAAAGAGTTTAGTTTAGTTGCCAACCTGCCAATATGTTTTTAGCATTCTAGTTAGAGCTTGAGTAGCTAGTTCAGGTGTGTCTAATTGTGGTTAGAGCTATACAGGACACCGGCCCACCAGTACCAAGTTTGGGCACCCCTGACCTAAAGTCAAGTGACAAAAATGTGGCACCCACCTTTGCTTCACATCCACCAATAACTGCTTTGTGAGGTTCCACAGTGAATAATAAACATTGATAAATACGTTCATTCAATCGGTACCCCAGGAACATACACCATTTATGGCTAGTTTGTGATGAAATATTACTTATTGATATTGTTTATGTTAAATTAAAATTTATTCTAATGTAGTTATGGCTTTTTTGTACCTCATTTCACATATAATAATATACAGAAAACCTTGGTGTATAAGTGCCCTAATAGCACATTGTTGGTCTGAGCCAACAAACCAAATTCTGGTGGGTGTTTAGGGGGAGCACATTTTATGATTGATTTATTATAAGGGACCCACAAGCACCCAAAAATTAAGGTGAAATATTTTTTTACTCCTAAAACAAACATTTATGGTTTCCCCCACAAGTCCAAAGACATGCAATATAGGTGAATTAGGTAAGCTAAATTGGCCGTAGTGTATTGGTGTGAAGGAGAGTGTATAGGTGTTTCCCAGTGATGGGTTGCTGCTGGAAAGGCATCCGCTGCGTAAAACATATGCTGGATAAGTTGGCAGTTCATTCTGCTGTGGTGACCCCAGTTTAATAAAGGGACTAAGCCAAAAAGAAAATATATGAATGAATAAAAAAATTCATGCTATATAGGGTTAAATATACAGTAGTTCACCCAAAATGAATATTCTCCCATCATTTATTGACCCTTGACTTTTTCTAAGCGAGTTTGAGTTTTTTTTTGTTCTGTCAAACACAAAATATGTTACTTTAAAGAAAGCTGAAAATCTGTAACCATTGGCATCCACAGCAGAAAAAGCAAATACTATGATAGACAATAGTTACATGTTTTAACATTCTTCAGAATAGCTTCTTTTGTGCTCAACAGAACACAAACTTTCAACAAGTCAAGGGTGAATAAATAATGGTGGAATTTAAATTTTTGGGTGAACTGTATCTTTAAATATCACTCAGGTCATATAAAAAATAAAAGAATAAAAAATATAATAATAAAAAAATGTTTGATCAGTCGCTTTAATTTTTATGTGAAATGTATGATTTTAAAGATACAATTCAATGATTAATAAGCATGTTGCAGAAGCACATATGAGAAAATGTAAACACGTTAGGGTGATATCAAATTTGTATTTGTATTTTCCATTTATTTAATCTTTTGAATTGCATTTGACCTTGATCGTTATTCTGAAGTTTCGTACTGTCATTTTAACTCTGCAGTTTAGCAAAATTACTGTAATTGGCATTTTTAAAAGTTCAAAATCATTTGTTGTCATATGGGTCATGGGCAGTATACATTTTGTTATTTTACAGATTTATTTATCTTTGAATATGAGTTCTTATACAATATATTGTTTCTAACTCATCAAAAATGTCAATAAAATTCAATGTTAAACTGCAGATTTTCATCAAAAGTTGCTAAAAAGTTTTTTTACATTATAGGTGTAACGTGGAGTAGACGCTGACAACATGAGTGAGGATCCAAATGCAGGATTTATTAGCAGGATGGTCAGGCAAGCAATAGTCAACACAGGAGCAAACAGATGTATACAGAAAATCCACAGTCATGCTCGATAAACAGGCAGGTGGTCAAAAAGGCAGGCAGCAGACAGGAATAAACAAAACAAAGCTAGGGTCTAACACGGCAAGGCAAAACAAGGAACCCGTCGTAATGTTCACTATACAGTTTAACAAGACTCCGCAACATGTGCGTGTTTGAGAGGTGTATATACAGTCTGTGTAATTAGTCCTGAACAGCTTCAGCTGTGTCGGTTTGCATTTATGGGGATCTAGGCCAGGTGTGCGAGTGGTGCATGACTGAATATGCAGTTCTTTTGCTGGCAGATTTGTAGTTCTCCAGAGATCTGCATGTTTACCAGCGATCTGCACAGGTTGAATTGCTGGTGATTGTGACAATAAGAAAAAACATGAAGAATATCAAAGTTCAGAGAACAGTTTGCACTATACAAACCATTGTGTTTATAATTATTGTATAACTATTTTCAAATAGTGAGGCAACAGCACTCATATAGTACTAGGGGTTGGGATTTTAATATTTGTTTATTTAGATTTAGAAGTGTACTGGGGAAAATATGTATTTATATACAAGTGCAATCATGTGGAACAAATTCCCAAAATCGATCAAGGAAAATAAAAGACTTAAGGAGGTTCAAAAAAGCGATCAAAAGGTTATTTGATGAGGATAGTTAGTTTGTATGGTGGATGATGATGGTTTTTTATGTTATTGTATAGTGAATAATTATTATTTTTTTTAAATGTGGAGGTACTGTTTGTTTTATGCATTAATTGTATTTTGCAGCCATACTTTTTTTGTTTCCACCACAATGGAAACAAATCCAGGACTTTATTGTGTTTTTATGCTCGACGGTTTTGTTTCAAAATGTATAGGATACTTGTATTTTTGTACAGTTTGTCTAAAATCTGTCAAATAAAAATTCAATTTACACAATAAATGCAATAGTAAGGTCAAATAGTTTGAGTCCAGCAAAAATAGCTTGTAGTGAATGACACCAGAAGCTGTACACAGACATTTTACAAATAAAAACCTGATGTTACATCAAAAATAAGCTGGACAGAATGTTTGCTTGCTCTTGTGAGAAATTTGTCAGCAGCTAATTAACCGATGTTAAAGTTGCACTGTTCGAAACAAAAACTGCAAATGTTTACCCACCATAAATCCCTATTGGTTAGAGCACCCTCAGTTTCTTTATATAAACGTATAAATTTAGCAACTCGATAAAAAGCTGAGTTTGACACCGAACTCCTGAGATGAAGGGCTCACTTGTGTCTCCGTGTGTCAGTGTGCAAGAGTGTGGGATTGCTTACTTCTGAAATGAAGGGCTCCCAAGAGTGTTTGCTTAGGTAGACTTTTATAGTATAACGGAAAAAAATGGGCTGCGCTGTCATCTTTTACCCCTCAGGCACAGACAGAGAGAGACAGAAGAGAGCGACTGAGAGAGATAGGAGAGAAAAAGACTGAGAGAGACTGAGACAGAGGAGGAATTGTCCCCTGCTAAGCTGCAACTGCTTCTGCAATACAAATGTAAACTGAAACTGTGAGGAAAAGAGATTTTGAGTTTCAACACTTTTAAAGCGTACATCAAAGCCTCTGCTGTAGTTATTCAGAATATTTTATTTTTCATTTGTAATAGGAGATTGGAATCTGAGTTTTAATCGGTGCATCAGTGGACTGGAAAATGAATAACTATGCACTGTCCCACTGAATACTGTAGTTTGAGGGGTGTAAAGCCCAGGAATGTGTGCATTAATTTACATGTATTCTGTCCTGCTTCATCACGATCACCTCTGTCCTAATTTAACGAAAGTGCTCCGACTGGGTCACACTGCCTTTTTAATGTATGCTTATGCTAATCTCACAAACTGGAATAAAGAAATGCTTTTATAGGGAACTCGTTATACAAGGGGTGAAACTTGTTTCTATGCTTTCTTTCACTGTAGAATCTTGTGAATTGTGTTAGGTATCTCCCAGGGGGCATGGCTTGCCTTGTGACTGGTATGCCAAGGGCATGACGTCCACTATCCAGGGAGCCAACCAATATACTGAGATAGCCTTTCTTTTCTGCTGACCTCTGAAGCAGATGACAAGCTGCTCAGAACTTCTAAAGCTCCAGGTGTGATCCATTCAAATACTCCAATAGGCATGAATGGGACACAGTAAAACCAAGGCTGGATATGAGTTTGGAAAGGAATGGCACTTATCCATGACGAGACTTGACAAGTATATGAAAGCAATCTCTAGTCAGATTGTCCAAATGAGACAAAGAGACCTGGGGTGTGTTTCCCAAACAACAACGTAGTTTGAACCTGAACTAGTACAGTGCATAATTCAGGAAATAAACTATAGCTAGAACTGTTTCCCTAAACCAAGTTAGATGAAATGTAAAACATCCAAACAACACCCTTTGCTTTTATATAAAAAAATTTATGTAATAAAATGTTATATAATTGTTTCACAAACAATAATATTTTATAATATAATATAATATAATATAATATAATATAATATAATATAATATAATATAATATAATATAAAATAGGGGTGACGCGGTGGCGCAGTAGGTAGCGCTGTCGCCTCACAGCAATAAGGTCGCTGGTTCGAGCCTTGGCTGGGTCAGTTGGCATTTCTGTGTAGAGTTTGCATGTTCTCCCCGTGTTAGCGTGGGTTTACTCCGGGTGCTCTGGTTTCCCCCACAAGTCTGAATAAATATAAATCTATAGAGCATGTATTTGGATTTGTAGGGAAAACCGGAGGGAACCCTGGAGGAAACCCACGCGAACTTGGGGAGAACATGCAAACTCCACACAGAAATTTTTGAGCTGAAGCTCGAACCAACGACCTTCTTGCTGTGAGGTGACATTGTTACCCACTGCGCCATCATGCTGCCTACGTTCCATTATGTAGGTTTTCAACCATCAGTCAAACGTAGTCACCAGGTTGTATCTTTTGTGGCTGTTTTTAGTCTGCTCAGTGCCCAACCACTACTTTGTGGGTTTTGTGAAAAAAATCTCATTATTATGGCCTAGATTTACTGATTTTGCAATGCCTTTGTTGTTCTTTGGCTTCTGTGGCTAAATGTGCATTGTGATAATTTTACAAGATGTGTCTAAAGAGGGTCACACACCTAAGGAGAAGTGTAGCACTGTGCCGTATCTAAGGCTAGAGGTGTATATATGCTCACCAAATAAATAAGTAAATATAATGTAATAATGTTATTATAATATAAAAGTGAACAGTGTCCTGACTGGCCTGAGTCTGCAGAAAAACCCATTATTATTATTATATACAGTTGAAGTCAGAATTATTAGCCCCCCTGTTTATTTTTTCCCCAATTTCTGTTTAACTGAGAGAAGATTTTTTTCAACACATTTCTAAACATAATAGTTTTAATAACTCATTTCTAATAACTGATTTATTTTATCTTTGCCATGATGACAGTAAATAATATTTGACTAGATATTTTTCAAGACACTTCTATTCAGCTTAAAGTGACATTTAAAGGCTTAACTAGGTTAATTAGGTTAACTAGGCAGGTTAGGGTAATTAGGCAAGTTACTGTATAATGATGGTTTGTTCTGTAGACTATCGAAAACATATATAGCTTAAAGGGGCTAATAATTTTGACCTTAAAATGGTGTTGAAAAAAATTAAAAACTGCTTTTATTCTTGCCGAAATAAAATAAATAAGACTTTCCCTGAAAGAAAAAATATTATCAGACATACTGTGAAAATGTCCTTGCTCTGTTAAACATCATTTGGGAAATATTTAAAAAAAGAAAAATAAATTCAAAGGTTGGCTAATAATTTTTACTTCAACTGTACATATATATATATATACATTTGCATCATTTGCTTGATTTTGCATTAAATTATTTTAAGGGGACCTAACAGCACAACATGCATTTTTTTTCTATTCATATGTCATGGAAACTCAGCTTTTTAGTCAGTGAAAGTAAAGGAATTTGACTTTTGGCTTTGAGTGGGCTTAACCCTTAACCTTAACTCTTAACCCTTTGTCTTAACCCTGTATATAGTAAGGCCCAATCCCAATTCTACCCCTTAGCCCTTCCCCCTAATTGTTAGGGATGTCCCGATCAGGTTTTTTTTGCCCTTGAGTCCAAGTCATTTGATTTTGAATATCTGCCGATACTGAAACCCGATCCGATACTTCTATAATACATAAAAAGAATAAAGAAGAGCAAAGAAACAGATCCAGGATGTTCCTCATTTTTTGTTTAATCCACCTTATTTTAGCATTCAACAACTCTGTTAACAAACAGAGCACTTGTGTGAGGAAGCTTGAACAAACAAGTTATAAATAACATAAATTCTTCACTTTTGGACTTTAGTGCAACAGAAAATATAAAAAAAATCTAATATAAAAGAAATAGCACCTCAACTTAAAATACCCGGCAGGCAGTCCCAAGTTTACATATCTCACAGTTTGCTATGGCAATGTTGTCATCATCAACTTTATAATATCTCCAGACCACAGACATACTCGCGCTTTCCGCTTCAAGCTGCTTCCGTCTTCTACTTTGCCGGCATTTAACCAATAGCATCTCTGCAACAAAGTAAGGTCATGCCACACGTGTTTCTGTTTCTGTGTGAAGTCAAGAAAGAGGTCTAACTCTGTCACTGCAAAACTATACACGTGTTAAAAAATAATGAGAATAAATATAATATACATATATATTTGAGTCTTAATCGGGAGGTAACGTCCGTTTCCGATCAAGTCTGAAACCGCGTGATCGGGCCGGTTTCTGATCACGGGATCTGGACATCCCTACTAATTGTGGTAGAAAAGGTGGTACAAATTATTGGTCAAACAAGACTGAAACTGGAATGGAACATGAATAAAACAAAATGGGTAGTAAAAAGCATGCAAAAAATGTTACATTACTAACATCATACTCTATTTCACTGATTTAAAAAAAAAAAAAAATCCTCTTGATTTGCATTCTTGTTGAATTTTTCACACTGACAATAGCTCTTTAAAACTACTCATGTGTGACAAGCCATGATCGAGTCTTTGGTTAAAGGGCGCAATCTCTGGCTTTCCTCCCCCTAACCAAAATCACCAATGTTTGGACACGCATGTCTGCTATTTCGCCAGAAGCCTCTAGAGCTCCAGGAAGAGAGAAAAACCAGAGACAGACTGATGATCTCTCCTGCACCTTGTATCTGCGGGTCAGGTTTCTGCCATTGCTTGGCCTGCAGGTCTCAGTGATGTAGTGTAGAGGAGCGGGGCCCGTGAAACGCTGTCTGCTGTGAAATAATGTGCTTGTATTCTTCCTGCAGCCACGTCTCTCTATCACCCTCTCTCTCCATAGTCATTTGCCTCTTCTCCTTCTGCGACTTTGGCACCCAATAGATCTCCTGCTTTTATTCGGCTGCTCAAAGAAAGACATAATGAAGTGGAAAGATAAAGAGTGAGATGAAGAAAGATAAAGGTCAAAGTGGGCGACTGGAAGAGAGAAAGGCAGCTAGAGAGAAAAACATTTGGAGGGAGTCATCAAAGCGGGATCTCACTTCATCAGATCATTTTGGTTGCATGGTTAAAGCTCTGGTCTGTGGCCAAGCAAGCTGAGTCAATGATGCTCCTAATCTGGATTCGGGCACACATTACAGGCATCCTGGAGGAATCTGGACCCCACTCATCCTCTGAGGGGCTCTTCTCGGCTGATCTCTCCTCCTGGCAAGGAGTGTTAATGTGATGTGGAGGCCTCTAATTTCTCCGCTCACAGCAGGCGTGCACTTCACCCTTTGTCTGGCTGAATTCAGCCGCTGGATGATTACAATGAGCAGCTGATTACTTTTGTGCAGGTGTCATCTAAATGAAGGTGGCGGATAGACTGTTGTGACCTTAAACCGGGGTAGCACAATTTTTCTTTTGGCTTTAAAATCATCATCAAGAAAAGATTTGCTTACTTAATTAAAAAAAATATATATTTATTCTTAAATAAAGATACTTTCTGTTGAGGTAAATGACATAAGATATTAAACCCAAGCTCATTCGGAAAACGTACCTCTATATACATTTCTGGAAAGCACCAAATACGTTCCAGGAGGTACATTTTTTGCAGTTTTTGTGTTTGCAAATTCGCCAAAGTTCGCTGTGTACACTTTTTGAGATCTCAATTTTCTCTCGCCAGTGCCATTCATGCCTGCTCTTGTCATGTAAATCCACCAGAGGCAGCTGTTGACTGACTGACTGACTGACTGATCGATCTACTGGCACACCCTCCTCCTTTCCTAAACCCAACCAATAGTGTTTTCAAAAGCCCCGATTAACCTGCTCCCCCACCTCCCTAAACCCAACCAACAGTTTTAAAAAGCAATAAAGAATAAGAAAAGCCCTTTCCTGATTTTTACCACGTTTTCAGATTTTACCACATTCTCACCCTGGTATTTACTTATTTATTTTATTTTTTGCATTCTTATTCTGTCTTACCTGCTTTCGGGAACCGTTCTTTGCCGGGCTCAAACCCCATCATCGTGGTCAACTTTTCTCTGCATCTCAAGTCCGTCGATGTACATGGCGAGCTGACTAGTCAAACTGGTAACAGCGGAAAAGCTGTCCGTACGGAGGTAAGCGGTCAGCTGTTAAGCGCGAAAAGGTATGACGTCATACCGCCCCCTAGCTTTCATTCTAAAAATTAAATGTAGCCATATGTACTTCTGGCTACATAATTCATTGTCTCCAGGAATGTATAGGGCTACGTTTTCAAAATGAGCCTATGTTGAAGATATTAGCTTTTAATTGAGGAGGTGCTTGCTGCAGAGCCACTTTGGTGGAGCTCATCTCCAATGAGGGGGAGCTTGAGCTCCAGCTCCTTTTCCTATAAACTGTTTTAATGCGTACACCTACCCCACCTACGGGTGGCAGAGGGGTGATGCGGACGAAGGACGAAAGTGAAGCACGGGGGGTTTGTCGTGGACGAAAGTGAGGAGGATTGGGGAGTCGCGGAAGAAAGTGAAAGTGAACAGCGGACGGGGGAGGGGGGCGGTTGAGGAGGGGGATCGGTAAAATGAGGTGCCGGATCAGATTTCAGAGGTTCCGGATCCGGCATGTTCTGGCACAAATTCAGCCCTGAGCACCACTTGTTTTAATTTGCAGTTTATCATTCACAAAATTGGTGAGTTTGCAGTTTAACATAGGGGAAAATAAAAAAACATAACAGGAGAAAAACAAAAATGTGGTAAGAAAAATAAACGGTAACTTTTTTTTTTTTGAAGAGGGTTATAATCATGAGATGACACATCATGAATATGAATGAGGTTTTATTTGTGCTTTTATTTGCACAGTTACTGTATGTCATTTTAAACGCAAAGGTGACACTGTTTGAGATCATTGTTATGACAAGTTCACATAACCAAATACATCGCAGTCTGTCTTTGTCATGGCAGCTTGACAACATAACTTGTCATAAATGTCATAAACATGATTATTATGAGGCAATTATAACCAACATGGACTTTATAATGTTATTCATATTTTTCTTCAAATAAAGTATAGTGGAATAAACTGAATTTGACAATAAAATGTCATTAATTGTCATTAAATGTTAATGACACTGTTGTAAAATTGTTGTACAGAGTAATGGCATATTTAAAATGTAGTTAGTTCCTCTGAAAAAGTGATCAGAAAAATATTCATGACACAATTATAGTGGCTTCCTGAAAGCCATGTTTATGAAAGATTTATGACAAATTATGCTGGCTCAAGAGTGAAGTAACAAAACCAAATATTGATTCAAACCAGAAATTTATTGAAAAATTATTATTTTTTTAAATTATACATAAATATAAAGAAAAGATTTATGAGAAGAAAAGATTCCAAAGCTGAAGAGGAAAGGATGCACATCACATGCAACACTCTGCACCTGGTCCAAACGCAATTACGGCAAAACACAGCACCTGTTCAAGACACTCCAGAAAACCCCAAGATCACAGAACACTTCCATCTAGAGAATATTAGACAGGATCACTAGGTCCGTAACAGTAATGTTAAAGAGCCCCTATTATGCTTTAAAAAATGTCATATTTTGGTTTTGGGGGTCTTGAACAACAGACTGATATGCGTGCAAGGTCAAAAACACTTTCATCGTCTTATAATATGCATTTATTTTTTACCTAATTATCCCAGCGACTCCCATATGATTTGTTCAGTGATTCATTTGTTCCCAAAACCCTCCTTAGCGCCATGCTAATCTGCGCTGATTGGTCTGTTGACCCAGTCTGTTGCGATTGGTCGACTGCGTTCAGCGTGAGACAGAGAGAAATGCCCACCATGGCTTATCAACATTGTTGAAGTAGTCAGAGTGCAATGCAGGAGTGCTTTAAAGCAATGCAGAACATACCAGCATATTGCTCTATTCTTGACCACGACACACATTCAGTGTTAATCCACACAGTGACAAAAGCTGAACTATTTTGAAACTTGACTGCCTCACGTGTGTAGGAACAGCTGAAGGTGGCCATAGCAACGACAAACAGCAGAAGATCGTCAGCTCACAAACGCGTTTAATTTCGTAAAGAAAGCAGTACACACTGCGTTTTTAACGTGGTTTTAGACGCGATATGAGAATATAAAGAGTTCACCACAGATACAAGCCACATGGAGTGGTTACAAGTAGGGATGCAACGATTAACCGGTTTCACTATTAACCGCGCTTTAATTTGTCACGGTTAATTAATCGTAAAGGTTTCTAAACACCGCGTTTCTGCACAGAACAAAACTGCAGCAAACAAACAAAGGTATGCCAACTGTGCACTAGTTTGTACACCGAGACTAATAACCACGCACACTGGATTAACTAAGAATAAGGTTATTAACTAAGGCAAGCTCGTGTAAATTGGTTATTTCTAATGGAGGGACGCGCACGCGACGCAACGCGCTCACGCCTTTCAGCCGCACCTATTTGAGATGACAGGCAGATGTGTGACTGCGAGAACTGCAAACGGCTGAAGTTTGGGGAAGAAGCAATGAAAAGTACACAGGTTTGCAAACCCATTTAAAGGTACAAATAATGGCGCTGATGAGGGCATGTTAATACGAGAGAATGTTAATCTGCCAGCTGAGATCAATCGAATGATTTCAGAGAGTGCTGGAAAACCCGAAAACCCGAATCTCAATACGTTGCATTCACTGCATGTTCAGCGCAAATGAACGCTAAATGTAAAATCTAGCACAGTATAGTCTATACAATATTGACTATACAATAGGGACTTTGGTATAGTATATACCTATAAAAACAATAGTGCAAAATGTATATTTCTAACTGCAATGCTTCATTTTTGCTTGACGCAAACCACACATTTATGTCAATGTAACAGTTGGACTTTTTATAGCAGATAACTCATATTTAAGCACATTCAAGGCAGCATGATAATGAGAAATGTAATACATTGTTAGTATTATTGTCATCAGAGTCATCATTAATATTTTATAAATATTAGACATTAATTTTGGAATTATTGCACAAATATCAATAAGTCATAATAGAATTACTTAGTTTCTGTTTTTTGTTAGTCCTGATTGATGTTCTTTTCAAATACATAAATCTGTTAATATTTAATATTCAGTGGTGCTCCTAAATTTTTTCTGGTGCTCTTAAATATTTGAAGTTGGGAGCACCAGTGCTACCAAGTAAAAAAGTTAATTTTGAGCCTTGCGTTAGACAAATACTATTTTTTATTCTCATTTTTATTTATTTATTCATTGTGCTGACATTTATTTACAGCGTAAAATTTGTTTAAAGTTTTATTTGTTTTATTTTTAAGCACAAAGAGAAAAATTGGACAATTGTTTGTTTTTAATATTAGTATGTGCTGTATTATTTGGTTACTGAGCAGCAATAAACAACACTTAAAAATATAAGGAGTTTTCATGTGATTTTCTAAACTAGTCGTGTTTTGAAATTAATGAATGCATAATAATCGTGATAACCGTGAAACCGTGATTATTTCTCAGACTATAATCGTACAACCAAAATCTATAATCGTTGCATCCCTAGTTACAAGTAACAAAACACAATTAAATACACATTTTGCAAGCTAAAGAAAACAAGGAGGCAACCATTTTAATCGCCCTTACTTACACTTGTGAAATGGGGGAAGAAACTGATACATAAGCTGTGTTCTGATAAACTTTCCCTCAAACTTCAAAGCACATCGTCTTCGCGACATGATTCAACCAGGATCTGCTGCAGTGTTTGTGGGCGAGGGTTTCAATTTTCCCAGGTCTGCGCGCACAACAAATGAGCGGGGCTTGAGTTCTGTATCAACGATTCGTCAACACTTCTATAGATGAATCAATAGTTTAAAACACGTCGCACTTTCAGATTTAAGCTTTATATTTCACTTCACTTAGAGCTGTGTTACACACTGCATGAAAGTCATTTTCAAAAACCCATATAAGGGCTCTATAAGTTTTCAAAACAAAGACATCTCAAACAATGGCATCTCTGCATTTTATATGACACTTACTGAACTAATGACACTTAACGATGGTTGTCATAGCCATGCATAAAATCCCATTCATATTCATGACTTGTGTCATGGTTATAAAGGTGTCATAACAGTCTTATTAGCACCTCCTTCAAGTCATGCCAAATAAACTCGTTTTCCCTATGAATTGAGTTTTTAGCCTGCTGGCAGATTATTTTTCTTGTTTTAAGCATATCTTTTCCTGCAGGCATTTTTTAAATCTTGTTTTAAGCACAAATCTATCAAGTCTAAGAATTTGTGCTTAAAATAAGAAATCAAATGCTTCTTAATATAGTCGTATTATCTTATGCAAATTTGCTTTTCAAGTCTTTGAAGGATTAAAGGATGCCTAGATTTTTTTATTACAAGATAAAAGGCACAAATACTGATGAAGAAAATGATTATAAAGTCTAATTAAGATAGTTGCATATCAGATTTAGATGTCAAACGATGTGTGTGTGTGTCTGTGATTTATTATTTCACAGAATGTTTTATGTAGCTTGAACTGCAGTGTATAGTTCTGAATCCAACTGTTCTGTTTGCATATTTAGGTAGAAATCGCAGTATGTTCCTGGAAGCAGCCATGTGTGAAAGCACCCTGATGTTCTTGCGGATATTGAGTCTTCAGAAATAAACTCAAATTAAAACTGAATGAGCAGATGACGGGTGGAAAATTCTCTACTCAGATCTCTAATTCTGACATTAGTTTTTAAAATCATGCCACATTTGAAGCGACAGACAAAACTAATATAGTAACACAAGCTGTAATGCCACATAAAAGGCTATAATTGACAAGATGTACCTGTGAAGACATATTTACCAATACTGTCTTTCTCTCTTTTCTGACACGGTGACAGAATGTCCAGTTATTCCTGGGACAGTGCTGTATTTCAGCTCTATTTATTAGTGTCTTGACTCGATATATCTAAACATAATAGAATTATCAAAGGTTTTAGGTGTTTGGAACGAAATGAGGGTGAGTAATTAAGAGCATCATATTAATTTTTGGGAGGACTAACTCTTTAAAGGTGCTGTATGTAAGTTTTTGACTCTTCTAAAGCATAAAAATACCACAATATGTTTGCGGACATTTAAGAAATGTGCTAAATGAACTTGTTTATCTGAAAAAAACCTGAAGTTAGTTATTCTGCTTTGAAAATGTGAGTTATATGTCGGAACGTCTGTCTTTGTTTTGGTTGTTTAATTCACCCAATGCCAGTTTAGCCAATTACTGTATATTTCATCACCCCGGGTTGCACTCGTGGAAAACGGCGCATTTCATTCATTCAGTCATGAAGGCTCTCAAAGTATGGATCCACAATCTAAATGCGACCTCTGGTGGACAGTAGCAGCCTCCGAAATAAGACACAGATTCAGAGTTCCACATGAGGTGGATATTGATTAGCAAATATTATAAATATTACGAACGTAAACATTTGGTGAGCAGGTTACATTGTAACTGCGTGTCCTAACAACACGCTACGTGGCGAGATTTGCAGTGATGAGCAATTTGGCTGTTTGCACCAGAGGAAACATGATAGAAATTTAAATACAGCCATCCGGAAGCACAGAATAGTGCACTTACTGCACTCCAACAAAATGGTGAGGTTTATTCATTCATTTTCTTTTCGGCTTAGTCCCTTTATTAATCTGGGGTCGTTACAGCGGAATGAACTGCCAACTTATTCAGCACATGTTTTTACGCAGCGGATCCCCTTCCAGCTGCAACCCATCACTGGGAAAATGAAGTTTATAATCTAATTAATAGATATTAAATGTCTTAAGCATTATTAAATGTACATGATGAACTACTGATATGTGTAGGCTTGCACACTGAATCACAGTTCTAAAGTTCAATTTCAAACGGTTTATTTTATTTTTAAGATCTGAGGTGAACTATCTACCGCTGCTTTCAGTAGTATGGCAATAAATGTTATGTGAAATGGCATTGAAACTTATATTATTAGCATTTAACTGAATAAAGCACATGAGGTGTACCTAAGGTGATCATTGTCAGTTTATCTTGTTGTTCACCTGCAAGAAATAAAAGTCATTTCTAAGATATAAATTTCAAGTGTTGGTTAAAACAAAAACTCCTTTTAATATGGAAAATATTCCTTCTATTGCATGCCGTTGCTTTTAGTTCACGACAGTCAAGCACACTGCTGTTGGTGTCATCAATCTTGCAACCTGCACTTGTGTCTGTTTTGAACCAGATGTGCAATACCTACTTCAACCACTGGCTGTCAATCTTACATACTTTACCTTTAAGAGGCAACTCATCTCTTCTGTAACCTGCAGAAAGTTTATTTATTATTCCTTGTGTTTCAATCATTGCTGTTCTCTAATGTTGATACTGTGTTGTTTTTATTTTGTTTGTTATATTGTAAAACACTTTTCTACTAGCATGGTATAGTTCTAAAACTCTTTCAAACTTTGGAACAATCGAAATTACAGTATTTCTGAAAAAAAATCAAGTGTTTTTTGAATTGTTCTCCAATTTTGATCTCCACTATCCCGACTGTCCTTTCCACATCCACTCAGAAAAATCTGGATACCCTGTCATTTTGGTCACTAGTTTCTGTCGACTGCATTTTTTCATGAAAAATGCACATTGTTCTGTCCTCCATCAAGATGAAAGCATCGTAGTGATCGCCCTCTGGGACCGAATCCTACTACATAGTGTGTGATCAGAGACTTTCAGTCACTAGTAAGTGTGTTTGTGATGATCCCTGGCAATCAGCGGAGCCATTTCTCAGACGTTGGGAAGACAAGAGTGACACTCATTTACTTTGCGAAGATCCTGTTCGCTTTGTTACTGCCGCACAAATCTGTATAATTCTGTCACACTTGGATTAAGACTAGCCGAAAATCTCCTCCGACATGGAAACAGGGCACTCACACACACACACACACACACACACACACACACACACACACACACACACACACACACACACACACACACACACACACACACACACACACACACACACACACACACACACACACACACACACACACACAGATTGTAGTGTTTGGGGGTCTTTGTCTGCCGAAACACTGGCTGGTGTGATAAATCCTGCTTGACTGCTGGATGTTCGACTGTGCTTGTTTGTGCCAGTAGATCTAGTAGTGCCAGTCCAAATGTGGGCATATGCCCTCTTCCCCCTGCTTGTGCCAGGACTCTGACACCATCTGCCTGGATGTCACACTCCCCATTTTCCAGCCCATTTCTTTCCACTGCAGGATGCTGTCAAGGTGTTTAACGTTTGTGAGGTTGGATAGCAAAGGAAACCATTTTCTTCATTGCTGAGCTCTTTTATGGCGCATTATTCTGGGCCAGACACTCAGTCATTCAGAGCGGGAAAAAGGGATCAAATCTAATTCTCTTCAGCTGGATATGCGGGGAAACCAATCAGTTTATGATACTGCTGGGCTGTGTAGGAAAGCGAACATTAAAAGGGAGATTTACAGCTCTTTCCGAATCCTCTGCATGGCCTGTGACGGAGTTTACAATATACACTGGCCCCAAAAAGTGTTTGGGAGCTTAAATACTTAAAAGCGTCTGCATGCCTTTGCATTAGATATCACGGCAAGAGGATAATGCAAAGAAAAGATGCCAGACATTTCTCAGAAGTTCACAAAGGCATCATAATCATAAGAGTGTAAACAATATAGGCTAATGCTTGATGACAATACAATTTTAATTTAACGTGTGTTCATCTTTATTCAGAGCAACTTACAAATGAGGAACACAAATGAGTCATCATTAGGCTGTTAATGTGATAGAGATGTGACTAGAGATGGTTGTGCGTAAAAATCCCAGTAGATCAACAGTTTCTGAAATACTCAGACCAGCCCGTCTGGCACCAACAACCATGCCACCTTCAAAGTCACTTAAATCACTTTTCTTCTCCATTCTGATGCTCAGGTTGAACTGCAGCAGATCGTCTTGACCATGTCTACGTGGCTAAATGCATTGAGTTACTGCCATGTGATTGGCTGATTAGAAATTTACGTTAACAAGCAGTTGGACAGGTGTACCAAATAAAGTAGCCGGTAGACACACACACACACTCCAATAAACATAAACAAAAATCTATCACATTTAAGCTTTTATTATGTGGTCAGAAATATTGTAGGTGTGATACTTTGGATGATTTTTAACTTGTATGTTTCTTTTTTTAACCAAGATCTGGCAACACAAATGAGTTAAAGGGATAGTTCACCCGAACAATGAAAATTCTTCCACCAATTATCCATCTTTCACTTGTTTAAATTCTATTTTTTTTAATCTGTTGCACACAAACTAAACTGGCACTAATTTACTTGTATACTAATAATTTTCCTACTGTGTAAGTCTATGGGTTTCAACAACCAGCATTCTTCAAAATATCTTATTTTGTTCCCAGTAGAAGAAGAAAATTCATAAAGGTTAAAAACCAAATGAGGGAGAATAAATGATGAGGTAATTTTTATTTTGGGTAAACTATCATTTTAAGGCCTCTTTCTCTGTGGTTTTCAGCAGGATTATTAGTTATTTTATCATTGAAATGCTCAAAGGAACCGTATTTTCCTTGAAATGTTTTGATTGAACGTACGATTGTTTCTTTCATATGAAATTACACTTTTTTTTAAATTACCTGTTACTTTTTACTATCTGTTTCTCTATCTATCTGTCTGTCTGTCTGTCTATCTATCTATCTATCTATCTATCTATCTATCTATCTATCTATCTATCTATCTATCTATCTATCTATCTATCTATCTATCTATCTATCTATCTATCTATCTATCTATCTATCTATCTATCTATCTATCTATCTATCTATCATTGAAACCAGAAGTTTACATACACTCTAAAAAAAGCAACATAACCATTTTTTTAAAAATGTCTGATAAATCATACTAAACGTTTACTATTTTAGGTCCGTTAGGATTACCTAAATGATTTACATTTGCTAAATGCCAGAATAATGAGAGAATTTTTTTTGAGAATATTTTTATTAATTTCTAGACAGTTAAAAGTTCACATACATTTCATTGGCATTTGGTATTTCATCCACAAGCCTCTCACGATAGTTTGCAGGAATTTTGGCCCATTCCTCCTGATAGAATTGGTGTAACTGAGTCAGATTTGTAGGCTGCACAAGCTTTTCAACTCTGCCCACAAATTTTCGATAAGATTGAGAACAGGGCTTTGTGATGGCCACTCCAAAACATTCACTCTGTTGTCATTTAAAGCATATTTTAACTAATTTGGCAGTATGCTTACGCCCCATTCACACAGGGTGTCAGCTTCAATACTTCCCATTCACTTTGAATGGGTGACGTCAGGCGTTGCCGAACTGCATTGTGGATCTGTCGGCGCCGCTTCCAAGGCGTTGCTCGCTGCAGAAGTTGGGACTTGCTCAACTTTTTAAGCGCCGACGGAAGCATCAGCCAATCAGATCGCTGTATGCAAATACACCAGCTCAGACAGTGGCCTATTGCTGACTAATTTCATTGGCTGACGCTGCTATGATGATCGCGTCAACCCCAACTTCAGACATGCCCTCTGTCAAGCGTTGACGCTGAAGCCCCATGTGAATCGAGCGTTTGGGTCATGGTCTGTTTGGAAGACCCATTTGAGGTGAAGTTTTAATTTCCTGGCTGGTGTCTTGAGATGTTGCTTCAGTATTTCTACATAATGTTCTTTCTTCATGATGCCATCTATGCTGTGAAGTGGACCAGTCCCTCCTGCAGCATAACAACACAACATGATGCTGCCGCTCGCATACTTCACAGTTGGGATGGTTTCATAAGCTTGTAAGCTTTCCCCTTTGTCCTTAAAATGTAACACTGGACATTATTGCCAAACAATTCAATCTTAGTTCCATTAGACCACAGGACATGTCTCCAAAAATTATTCTTTTTCCCAGTGTAATTTAGCAAATTGTAATCTGTCTTTTTTGTTGATTCTGGCTTGGTGATTTTCCCATGTTGTCACACAAGAAAGCAGTGTGTTTGAGGTTTTCCTTAAATACTATGCTACAGTTCTGCCTCAAATTAACTCAAATGTTGTCAATTAGCCAATCAGAAATCGAGATCAGAGTTTGAGACTTCCAAAACCTTGACACCATCATCTGAGCTTTTTCAGAGCCATAATAATCTTATTGTATGTAAACTTGACTTTCAAGAAAAGTTTTAACAATTTCTCAAAAAATATCTGTCTCATTATTCTGCTATTAAGCATAACAGAAACAAATTTGATAATCCTAACTTACCTAAAAGAGAAAAAGTTTAGTCACATTAACATCTGACTTTTTAAAAAATGGTTATGTGCCTTTTTATACAGTGTATGTAAACTTCTGGTTTCAACTATCTATCTATCTATCTATCTATCTATCTATCTATCTATCTATCTATCTATCTATCTATCTATCTATCTATCTATCTATCTGTCTGTCTGTCTGTCTGTCTGTCTGTCTGTCTGTCTGTCTGTCTGTCTGTCTGTCTGTCTGTCTGTCTGTCTGTCTGTCTGTCTGTCTGTCTGTCTGTCTGTCTGTCTGTCTGTCTGTCTGTCTGTCTGTCTGTGTTGAGAACATTAGAGATGTATAGAAATACATCCATAAATATCTATGTGTGTGTGTGTTTGTTTATTGACTAGGCAAATACACTTGAGTGTGTTTTTGTATGATAATTAGTTTATGATGATACATAAATGTCAACCTTCTAAATCTCAGAATCATTCATGGCCAAATGAATGAAACATTTGTGAGATGTTACGATGAGGCAGCTGGCATTATCATACATTATAATTCCTATACCACTGCGGATATACGAATTGCAAATGTCATGCATAATTATATGCATAATATATTTTTCTCATTTTCCACAATCAAGTTTTTGCTCAAGATTTCAGGATTATTATTCACCAGTAATAAGTTCCAATTGAATTGTAATCATAGCTAGCAAGTGTTCAAAAAGCAATCTTACAATGTGAGAGGAATAATTAAGTTCTGCTTTATTGTAATTCTGATACAGATTAGATATTCTCTCTTTGTCTTTATGTAAATACAGATACAAAACCGCTTTCTTTTATTAAAGATGAGCTGCCCAAGGGGGAAACATATTAAATATTTCATCCGCAGATATGGGCTCATTACACAAGACTGTTTTGACATTATTTAATGCTTGAGGCCGACCCAGCTTAAAGAACAAAACACACACACACATACACACACACATGCACATAGAAAAACATTTCCCTTGATGGCATTTTAATCACAGGGACTGCTGGATATGTACAAAACCTTTTGACACTAATATTATTTACACAATATGAAAAAGAAACAATATTCACCTCTACCACTCAAATCGAATTTCCAAGGCTCTAAATTATTCAGAGAATAAAAAAAATGCTTGCAGTGACACAGGTTTTTTCTGGTAGCCATAAAATAGCTCAGTTGTTTTATTGTTCAGACAGATTCTTAAATAGCACACTATGTTGCTGTTTCAGGTTCATAACAGTGGAGATAATGAAACCATGTCAGCTGGCATCATTTCATACGCTGAAAGATGAAAATAACAAACACATAAAATATGGGTTACACTTTTTATGGTGCTCATTTTACAGAGTAATTTTACTTTTAAAAACAAAGTAATATTTTTAAACAACTGGCTATGATGGGTATAGAGTTTCTTATGGACCACATGTGGCTTTGAATATAATATTATATATTTGTAAAAGTGTTACCAAATACTATTGTCATTTACTAATTTCATGTTTAAAAGGGATGAATTTACCCAAAAAATGAATATTCTGTTATCATTTATTCAGCCATGTCTAGCTTCAAAACAATTTTTTTTGTCTGTTGAACACAAATGGTTACCAGTTTCCACCTTTTTTCAAAGTAACTAATTTTTTTGTTCAACAGAGATAAAAATAAATAAATAAACAAATAAATAAATAAATAAATAAAATAAAATAAAATTACATTAAATTAAAAATTTATCAAAATAAAATAAAATACATTTAAATATAATGAAATTAAAATACAAGTAAGATGGAAGTAAGCAAATACAAGTAAATACAGTACAATAAAATAAAATAAAACTAATTAAGTTAAAGTAAATCAAATTAAATCAAATACATTTAAATACAATAAAATAAAATAAAATCAAGTACAATTAAATACAGTACAATCAAATCAAACAAAACAAAACAACATTAAATTAAATACATTTAAAATACATTCATTCATTCATTCATTTTCTTGTCGGCTTTGTCCCTTGCGGGGTCGCCACAGCGGAATGAACCGCCAACTTATCCAGCACAATTTTACGCAGCGGATGCCCTTCCAGCCGCAACCCATCTCTGGGAACTTCCACACACACACATTCACACTCATACACTATGGACAATTTAGCTTACCCAATTCACCTGTACTGCATGTCTTTGGACTGTGGGGGAAACCGGAGCACCCGGAGGAAACCCACGCGAACCCAGGGAGAACATGCAAACTCCACACAGAAACGCCAACTGACCCAGCCCAGCCGAGGTTCGAACCTACGACCCAGCGACGTTCTTGCTGTGAGGCAACAGCACTACCTACTGCGCCACTGGGTTGCCCCATTTAAAATACAATAAAATTTAATTAAATACAATCAAATACAGTAAAATAATATAAAATTTAATTAAATACATTTAAATAAAATACAATAAAACAAAATAAAATCAAATACAAATAAATACAGTACAATGAAATTAAGTAAAATCAATAAAATCAAATACAATAAAATAAAATTTAATTAAATGCATTTAAATAAAATACAATAAAATACAATTTAAATCAAATACAATTACAGTACAATAAAATTAAATAAAATTTAATAAAATTTAATTTAATTTAATTTAATTAAAAATAGTCAAGGTCAAGGGTAAGTAAATGATGACAGAATTGAAACTTTTCAGTGAACTATCCCTTTAACTCCATACTCCTATTGACTTTATAATGTTATAAATAAAATTAAGAATATGTTTTTTATAATAAATGCTATATCAGTCTTCTTTCTAGAAAATGTTAGAGACTTACTAACAATATCTTACACTACATTTATGCCAATTTATACACCCCACAGTAAGTTTAATATAAAATTAATCTGTCAATTTCTGAATGAAAACTGCTTTTTTTTTTTTTACAACAATATCAATGTAAATATATGTAAATGTAAACTTTTTCAATGCATATGACAACTGTATAGTTTTAAAACTGATTAGAGATGGATTAGAACATAATATTTTGTCTGATTACATCCTAAATGCAATTGTATAAAAAACTCAGGAATCAAATTAATAGATTTATATTGAGTTTCTAGTTCTCCAATACGCATTTATTTATTGTGTAATTGAATGAAATGGAACAACTACATGATTTAAATATTTTACCTTCTATGAATTGATAGAATGCACACCAAATCGAGATAACATGAGAGCTAGTAAATGATGACAGACTTATCATTTCTGGCTGAACAATCTTTTTAAGGCACAAACCATGTCTTTCATACTCACATTGGTATCTAGAGAGATAAATGCAGTATAAACGGTCTTGCACTTTTTTTTTTCTCGGCCTCTCTTGTTCCGTCATTTTCTCACCTCGGTATGACCCCACATCTCTCTCTCTCTAGGTTAAACTAGAAAGGCATAGACTCTGTAGTAAACAAAGTGAGCTCTTTTCCATCTTAACTGGCAGGCTGCATTAAAATACGGTGTGTGTGTTTCTCCTGTGGGAGCTCGCAGACGCTTTGCCGACTGAGCTCCAACATGCTGCAAATGACCGTCTGCATCCCACTTATCATCTCAGGGGTCCGCCTGAAAGTCCTTCCCTTTGCTCCTACACAGCCTTCTTTTAGATAGGCTTTATCCTGCGAGAGCTCCGATGTGTGTGTTTGTGTGTGTATTGGGGCATTCTCTTTAAGCTTTGTCATTGGCCGTCCTTGAGCTGTTATCTCCCCTGGTATAACGTTCATTGGCCACACACCACTAGAAACCATTTCCGAATGCTGCATCTCCCTGCTGACGTTGGAAAAGATGAAAACAGAACATTCCCTGGACCGTGCATTGTGGTATATACTGTAGAGCTGTGTGCCATTCAGGATCGAATTGACAAAATCGTCCTTATAAATTCAAGCTGAACATTTTACTTGAGGGAGGTGTTCATAAGACTGCCATGAAACCTTTATGAAGTTAATAATATGAATGAGATTGCATGCATACTGTCATTAAGTGTCATTTGCTCAGTTATTCATTCATTCTCCTTTGGTTTAGTCTCTTATGGTATAAGTCGCCACAGTGGAATGAACCGGCAACTTATCTAGCATATGTTTTACGCAGCGGATGCCCTTCCAGCCGCAACCCAATACTGGGAAACACCCATACACTTGCATTCACACACATACACTACAGTCAATTTAGCTTATTCAATTCATATAGTGCATGTCTTTGGACTGTAGGGGAAACCGGAGCATCCGGAGGAAACCCACACAAACACGGGGAGAACATGCAAACTCCACACAGAAATGTCAACTAACCCAGCTGGGTTTCGAACCAGCGACCTTATTGCTGTAAGGCGACAGTGTTAACCACTGAGACATTGTGGCGCTCAGTTATGTCATTTCAAATTTACAAACATTGACATTATTTGACAGCTTGACATAAACAAATACAACTTGTCTTTGACATTGTCATGAGAGCTTGACATTACGCTTACTTCATGCGGCCGCCATTTTAAAACACGAAACCGAGGCTGCGGTGGGAAGAAACCCGGAAGTATAGGATCAGCACTATAAACATTGCAACAACATGTTGTGGACTATAAACCTCCAGTTGTTGCCACGATTTCAAAACACAGATATTGTGTAAACATCACTTTAATATCATTCAGTTCAGTTTAATTTAAACAATTAAAAGCATATTAGGCATCAAACAACATCACAATCTCTTTAAGAGTGTCCTCCTGGGCTTCAGTTCATGGCAGCAGGTAAACACAGTGGGGGCTTCCCTGCTTGCTTCAGCCTATGTAACCCAGTGAGCGATAAAACAATACAGTCCTCTGTAGCACACCCTCGTGTTGTCTGTAATACTGTTGTCCTGGTACTAAAGCTTTAAAAACGTCCATTTCCCGCTAACATTTAAGCGCCGCTGAGCGCGTTCTTAAACACCGCTGATTTGCCCTAGTATTCACCGGTGCTCAACAGAAATGAATGCGATTGGCTGTGAAGGTTTATCAGTTCACCGCACTTCACTGAGTGCAAACAAAGATGCACGAACAGTGGAGTGTTTTAAAGCCGCAAAGATCAGTCAAGTCATCAGCGGATCGCTCGTCTGTGTTTGCACTCGGTAAACAGTGGTGAAGTACGGTGAGCTGATGACCTTCACGGCCAATCACAGTCCTTTCTGTTGAGCACGTGAACACCATGGCAAATCAGCGCTGTTGCGTTCAACAATGCTTAAATGTTAGTGGGAAATTGATGGTTTTTATAAATTTCCGTAACAGTATTGAAATTCAGTATCTTGACAGGTCTAATATAGTGAAAGAATCAGTTCATTAACTTGAGTTTCATAAATGGCAGCTAAAACGTGTTTGGGAAAGAAAACGTTAACTAACTAGTGGCATTTCCCTTAACTTAGCTGAAAATGAGGTCCGATATCCCGTTTTATTTTCACTTTCCATTGACACATTATATATTTGGGTCACTTTCTCTTCACTGATAAGATATACAGCCAGGTACACAACATTCCTGTGCGACTATACTTATACTTCCAGGTTTCTTCCCACCGCAGCCTCGATTTCACTGTTTTAATGGCGGCAGCATGAAATCAGTCTTTACCAAGACAACATATCTTGTCATAAATCTGTCATAAACATGATTGTTATGAATTGGAATTGGAATGTCTTTATTATCCCTGAAAGGGAAATTAGGTTTACAGGAATAGCCGACAGTTAACAGCAACAGGTCACACTCGACAACATAGAAGTAACAGTAAACAATAATCATAGTCAAGTAAAAAAAAAAACAAAACAAAAAAAACATACAACTTAAAGCTTGTTAAGTAACCCAACTGAAGTTGGAACAAATGAATGTAAATATCTGTTGGACCTTGATCGTCTAGAATAAGTATACCTTCTGCCTTATGACAAGAGGCAAAACTTTGAATAAAGTGGGTGGTTCTTATCTGCTAAAATGGACAAAGCCTTTTTTATGACTCTCACCTCATACACGTGTCCAATACTATTAAGATTTGTGACCAAAATCTTTTGAGATGGATGAACAATTTTTGAAAGTCTGTTTTTACTTGTCACCCTCAAATTACCATACCAGCATATTACTCCAAAAGTTAAAAGAGACTCACGTCCTGTCCTAAGAAGAGGCCTATCCACATTAAATCCTTTCAACTTTCTTAAGTAAAACAATCATTGATTCGCCATTTTACAAATAATATTTCTGTTGGCCTCAAAGATCAATTTACCATCCAGGATGATGCCCAGGTATTTATACTCACTCACTTTCTCAACAAGAGTACCATTTATAGTAGTAGTAGTAGTAGTAGTAGTAGTAGTAGTAGTGAGGCCATTATAATTGTCATGAGCTTCATAACAGCGTTATTAATATTTTTCTTGACCTCAACTACGAAATTGAATTTGTTACTAAAATGTCATTAAATATCATTAAATATTAATGACGCTATTATAAAAATATTTAATCTAATGAGCATTGACATTCTTTATTGTGAAATTTTAATTACAAAAGTGATCAGACACAATTATAATGGCCTCACCACAGTCATGTTTATGACGGGTTTATGACGAGTTATATTGTCTTGGTAATGTTAAGTTGTCAATGCAAAGAGAAAGACAGACTATGATGTATATTTCTTTATTTCAATTTGCCATAACATCTCAAACAATGTCATTTTTTTATTTAATATGACATAACTGCGCAAATTATACTCAAACTTAATCAAAGGCATGCATAAATTGCCTTCACATTCATATCATTTGTCTTGTTGTGATTATAAAGGTGTCATGAAAGTCTTATGGACACCCCTTCAAGTAAAGTATTAACAATTACTGTATCTGTAATAAATGTTATGGATTAGTATGGAAGAACACTTGACATGGAATCTGATTCTACACCTGATCTGATTGCAAAGACTTTACATACCAGAATTCTTTGGTTGCTTAGTGAATATGAGTTTCAGAGTTCTTGTTAACACAGTAGGTTTTTAAATACCTCTATACAAGTTAATTTAGGGTCATACTGTAAATATTTGAAACCTTCTTTGTTTCATTTACACTTGCAGTACACTTGCACAAACACTTGAACATAGCTTTGGTTTGTGATTTAAATTTCCATTTAAATTTCTTTTGATTTATTGGTTATTATTGTAAGTTGTAAGCTGTGTCCCATTTTAGAGGCTGCATCCACCGAAGGATGCATTCGAAGGGCGCTGTGTCATCGTGGCGTGAGGAAAGCTGTCTCAATTTAAAAAAAAATTTGGAGGCTCCTTCAAATGCAGCCTCAAAATACGACCTTCATTTCCCAGGTAATGAAGGACACAACCAGTGGATCCTCGAACGTCCCAAGATTCATTGTGCGCTGATAACGGCAGGACGTATTTAAAAGAAAACTCCAGATTAAATGTATGAATTCGGTTTACTTTACTTGGAGATCAAAACACATGTTAATAAACAAAAAGAGTATGACATGTCTTATGTCTTACTACAAAGTGGTTATAACCTCCTGAGACACAAATCATTTTTTATTTATTTTTTTGTCTTTTTGTTTTCTGATTTCTTTGTTTTCTACATCCTTTGGGTTAAAAAAATCTACAATTTAGAGTTTTTACGTTTTGTTTTTATTTTTAATTTTACAGCATGTCTACTTTAGTGGACCACAGGACCATTTTAGTTCGAAACGACAGCCAAACTCAGACAACAAAACTGTACAGGATATGGCTGTAAAGGGATATTAATCCAATATTAATGTAACAAAAACAAAACAAAAGCCATTTTTTCCTTTTGTATTGAAATTCCTGGAACAGTTTATTCTGAAAGAGGGCTGAACTCAAAAAAAAAAAAAGAAAAGAAAAGAAAGAAAAAAAAAGAAAGAATTGATGTTAATCCAAAGCAAACTCAACATAAAAACGATTTAAGATTCTCTAATTGTCTGATTGTCAGCAGAGTCACCCTCAACTATCTTATCAAGAATACTCTGCTTCAGTTCTGCCTCCTATAACATGCAGTCATTAATTACATTAAGATGGTCCTGTTGTCCACTATAGTTGACATTTATAAAGGATGATATTTTGAAACACAATTTAACAGCTTTGAAAGCTAAACGTATTGTTCCTGATACTTTAATAAACACACATATATGTAATAATAATAGTAAAAAAACATTTAAAAAGCTACAATTTATATACCTCTCTCCTTCCCATAAAATGTTCTCGTTTGTATGCTGGCCATTTTGAATGCAGTGTAAGAAGTGATGACAGAGTAGCTCAAAAAATTCTAAGAATATTCATGAAAACACAATGTCCACTACAGAGGACACAAGGCAATGGGCGGGGTCTATATAGACAGTTTACATTTTTATGTGTACATGTATTGATCAAAGGAAATATATTTCCAGCTTCTGTAAACCTTGTTTTGCCATCAGATCGCTTAAAATAAGTTTTAAAATCACTTTAAAAAAGTCATTACAAATGTTATTACCGGATGTTAACGGCAGCGGTTGCCACTGTATTTGATGTGATCTGTCCTCTGTAGGCTAGATCGTCTCATTTCAAAATGCTCGGTTCGGTATCTGTGGAACTCGAAGGACTCACCTTTGAAGTCTGCATCCTTTGGAGGATGCAACCTTTGAAATGAGACACAGCTATAGTTAGTTATGCCATTTTATTAGCTTTATTGTGCATTTTAGTTTAATTTGACATATATGACATACTTTGACAATTTTATTAGGACTATCATTAAAAACAGGTTTAAGGTGTCTTTTTTACTTTCTTCAATATTAAAAATATATATTTACACAAATCACTGAAAAAAAGAAGTATGTTTTAAAAAGATAATACAACTTTTTTGTCTGTCTAGGCAGTGGGCAAATCAATTAAATACAAATGACCACTTACCATGTTATTTTTTGATTATCCCTACAATTTACCTGCATTAGTCTGAGTGAAAATATTTTAAAATATTTTATTTGAATATTTATTTAGTAATTAATGTCTGTTTTAATATGTATTTTTAAATACTTTTTTCCATTATGTTTTATAGTTTTTATGTCTGTTAAATAGCACATCTTTGACTGGTTGGCTAGGAACTCTCCCATCTAAAAATAAAGTGAACAAACACTAACTAATCTAATAATTCTTTATTATATTTTTGATTATATTTTGTGAGTATGTAATCTAACAACGATTCTTTGTTGTGATGGCGTGAAATCCTTTGCACCTTGAACTTATGATACTGTAGCAGCCAGCAAATCAGCTTGTGTGCAGTGTACATGAGATCTGTGGACTGTCTCGAGACTGCAACCGTCCTTTTAATGACCTCTACCTTTGTCTGAACACTCTTACACCTGCTCACATAGTACAGTATGTTGAACAGATTGCAAGCTTCTCATACAAAACTCATCATCAGAGGAGTATGATCTGTAAATCCATGATATTGATGTCTCCTCGCTCTTACAACTGGGTTGCACAGGCATGAAAGAGGGAAGAGTGTGAGGTGGATGAAAAGGGCAGAGCGCATCCTGAAAATCTCCAATTTAAACCCCGAGGGGCATTCGCAATGACCTCTTTGTCTGCCTCCTGGAAGAATGTAGGATTTGCCAACGTTTACCTAGCCACAATCCATTATTTAGTGCTGGAGAAAAAGCTGGCGGGATGGAACTGTGCTGCTCGCGTTATAAGAAAGCCCGGAATTGGTATTGCATTTATTCTGAGGTTATATTTGACTGGATCTTATGCATCATTCAGCTGTTTTCAATGCGCAGGAGAGAAAGGCGGAGGCAGACGGCCATCTTTTTTGGAGATAACGTCTACAGAGAAGATGCTAATACTCACTTTTGTTTATGCAGGATGAAATAAGATATTTTATAACAACATTTGTTAAGCATGTTATACTTGGCTCTTTCCCGTTTTAGGAAAGTAGAAAAATTCATGTGCGAGTTGAAATCCGACTGTATCATATCCACTCTGAGCAGCATATTGTTATATGATACTTTATAAACACAAGGAGCCCAGGCTCCCCGCGGCTTACTTTGGCTGAGAGAGCTCTGCAAATTGCCATATTAAACTGCAGTGGGCAACAACAAGGGTTTTATTTATTCCATTTTCTATTTCGAATCTTGTATATGCCAGGGATACTCTAGATTCAACTTTAATGGCTGTTGGAGTGGAGTCTTTTCTGCAGAACATCTGTTTTTTTTAACATTTCCTCTTCAATGGTTACAGCTTTAAAATGAATGGTCATTGATTAAATGTTTTAAAAGGATCACTGTCAGCTTTATATGCCAGTCTCAGCTGAGAGAGATTTTTATTGACCTTATTCTGCAATGCGGAAGTGCACTTATTTTGTGATTATTTTAGACCCTCTGATTCAGTTGGCTATGGCAGTGGTTCTCAAAAATGGGGGTCGGGACTCCCTGGGGGGTCGTGAGACGATAAGAGTTGCCGCTTGGTGATTTCCAAAAATCAAATTCATTTTATTAAACTATTAGAATTATCATATTTTATCCATAACCTACAGAAGACCAATAATATAGTTGCATCAAAAAAACAACATGCACATAAAAAGCCATCAGACTTAAAATAAAAATTTTCCATTTGATTGCGACCTCTGGGGTGATTACATTATATTAAAGACACAGCAATAGCATCAGATGCAGCAGACTGATTTTATGGCACCAGGTTAAACTTTCTGACACCTTTACGGCACTCACATACATTAAAAATAAAGCCTCATATGGAGGAAAGTCTCAGATTGATGTTCTCCAACATTAAACGAAGAATAGACTTGGGCCTATTGGTGTGTGTGAGCTGCTGCATACAAGGTTTGTGTATTTATAACCACTTCAGAGGATATTTGGGGTCGCGAGTCACTGGAATTGTCATTTTCGCAGTCGTGGGCTGAAAGTTTGGAAACCCCTGGGCTATGGGAGAAATAACTTGGAATAATAGCGACAGAAAAAAGTCCAAATATTTGCTCTACAAACAAGTGTGTTTATGATTACTTAAAAATTTGAAAAATAGAATAAGACAATATCAGTTTGCAACATCAAACAGCATGACGAGCTGTTTTAATGTCTAAATATCAATGGACGTGAATAAGACCGGAAGTCTCCAGCCAAAAAGATTCTGTATGTTCATACGTAAAGAATACAAGAATAAGAGTACATGAAAAAGGCAACAGATGCAAAAATATGTTTTCACAATGAAAATTTGGGTAATCCTTTAATTTAAGTACCAATTGCCATTATTAATATAGAACAAAAACTATAGAAGTTTATAGTAAATATATGTGGTACAACCATTATAGTAATATAAATTTAATATAACAATTTACATATATAAAATATAAGTTACCCAATATTCTAGTTTTCTACAACAATATGGCAAATTATACTACAATATACCATACAGTTGAAGTCAGAATTATTAGCCCCCCTGAATTATTAGCTGCCCTGTTTATTTTTTCCCCCAATTTCTGTTTAATGGAGAGAAGATTTTTTCAACACATTTCTAAACATAATAGTTTTAATAACTCATTTCTAATAACTGATTTATTTTATTTTTGCCATGATGACAGTAAATAATATTTTACTAGATATTTTTCAAGACACTTCTATACAGCTTAAAGTGACATTTAAAGGCTTAACTAGGTTAATTAGGTTAACTAGGCAGGTTAGGGTGATTAGGCAAGTTATTGTATAATGATGGTTTGTTCTGAAGACTATCGAAAAAAATATAGCTTAAAGGGGCCAATAATTTTCACCTTAAAATTGGTTTAAAAAAATTAAAAACTGCTTTTATTCTAGCTGAAATAAAACAATTAAGAATTTCTCCAGAAGAAAAAATATTATCAGACATACGTTGAAAATTTCCTTGCTCTGTTAAACATTGTTTGGGAAATATTTAAAAAAGAAAATAAATTCAAAAGGGGGCTAATAATTCTGACTTCAACTGTATATACTGTATTTACTATATATATTACTATCGTAAAAACTACAGTATATTAAAATATTTAATACAGTTTATCGGTTCACTTTAGTTTTTACTACAGTATGCTGTAGCCTGCTTAACAAAACAATATTATAGTATGGTTCATAAACCTTATAGTATTTATAACTTGCCATAGTATTTTTTAATGTGGGTAACTACTGGTTTATCACATACCTATTATTAATCTGTTAACTGTTTATTACTATTTATAAAGTATGTTCGGTAATGAAGTTTGCACTGCGCGCTCGCGGTTTTTAACTTTTTTTGGTGCGTTAATCTTGTCAATAATATTATTCAGAAGGTCATGATTCGCACTCATTAAATAATTACATTGTATAGCTTTAATTTTACATTCTTAGGTGATACAAAACACAGACTTTTGGCACAATGCCTTCCTCAGTGCGTGCCACAATCCTCTCACTTCACCCTTTTATCCCACAGTCAATCACATTACGTCATTAGTTAGACGACCACTCAATAGTTAAAAACCTCTTATTTTCAATTCAATATACTGTTATTAACCACGTAAGAAATTTTTACCTTCACCTTTAAAAACATCTCCATTGCACAGGAAAATACATGATCAAAAAATCTATTTATAAGTATGATCATATTCTACATTCCCAATTCTACCCAACTTATCCAGCATATGTTTTACGCAGCAGATGCCCTTCCAGCTGCAACCCATCACTGGGAAACATCCATACACACTTATTCACACACATACACTACGGCCATTTTAGCTTACCCAATGCATCTATAGCACATGTCTTTGGACTGTGGGGAAAACTGGAGCACCCAGAGGAAACCCACACGAACATGAAGAGAATATGCAAACTCCACACAGAAACGCCAACTGAGCCAGACGAGGCTCGAACCAGCGACCTTGCTGTGAGGCGATCGTGCTACCAACTGTGCCACCGTGAAGCTATATTGTATTATATTGTATTGTATTATATTATATTATATTATATTGTATTGTATTGTATTGTATTATATTATATTATATTATATTATATTATATTATATTATATTATATTATATTATATTATATTATATTATATTGTATTGTATTGTATTGTATTGTATTGTATTATATTTAGTGGTGTGGCATTATTGTGCTGTGTGAGATTTTTGGGCGATTAAAAAAAATATCACCGTTAATCTATTTTCAAAGTTGGATTGGGAGCTGGGTCTATTCTACGCAATGATGACTTTTACCTTGACCGGTGAGCCGTCTGACAAAAAAGTGCCCTTCTGAATCAAATCAGCAGGATGCCCTTCTGGATCTTTTACTTATGTCGAAGACACTACTGACTACGTTTACATGGACATCTGTAATCTAGTTATTTGCCTTAATAGACAATAATATAATTAAGGTGTTTATGTGAAGTGCTTTCATGTAAGAGTTTCCTGTCATTTTGGGTGACTTTAACTGCATTTCGGCAGTTTCACCTTCAATCATGAACATGTCATTCATGACCCTGTGACAAACTGGGGTATTAAACGCAAATAAGGTAATGACTGGTGAGAGTGTTATGGAATTTAATAACGCACGCCGAATGGAAAGAAAAAAACTTCTGCTTTTCGCGATGTGTGTTTGTAAGCGGTCCTTTACGGACAGCCACGTGTGTGGATCTTATCGGAAAAAAATGGCAAAAAGTTCTACATGACGGTAATAGTTTGATCGTGGTGTTTACTTCAATAATGCCACTAATATATGCATACTCCATGTCTTAATTCCATTTCTGTTTAGTTCAGATTAAGGTAATCAAAAATCGCTGTTTCGAGCTTATGTAGGCCTACAGTTCAAAATTCATGTTTAACTGAATAAACAGTTAGTGAACACATGTACATCTTATTGAACATCATTTGTTTTGATCACCAATTATCATAGTAGAACAGTTGAGCCCTTGGTCTAATGCGCCACCTGGCTTGAGAAATCCGTTCTCAAAGACTTACTTTTAGTCATTATTTGGGTAGCACACATATTCTGAATGCCTTTGGCAGAATTCAAATGAGCCATCTGAATCTAGATTAACTCAAAGATTACAGTGAGATTATTCTAGATTAAAAAAAATAATCTATGCCCACTTATATTATATTATATTATATTATATTATATTATATTATATTATATTATATTATATTATATTATATTATATTATATTGTAATGACAGTTATATAGCATTATATAAATTCTTATTGCCATTTTAAAACTTTACATTTTTTTAAATAATAATACAATTTTTAAAAAATGATCTGTATGACTTTTTTTACTGTATTTACGGTATATAGCTTTTTCCTATGGAAGTATCTCATATATTATGTTTATTTTCATTGTTCTTATTGACTTTAATTTTATAAAAAAAAACTTTTTAAAAAATATCAACTTTTATAGTTTTGCAGTGACAAGAGGTTAATAATTGTTAACAAAATTGTTCAACATGCAATATTAGCAATGTAAATACTGCAGGATTAATTAACCATTAATTCATAAACATCTGTTAATGGAAATTAGCTTAAACATAAAAAAAGCAAACAGGTATAATTTTATTACTAACATTAACAAACATTAAAATAGACTGTAACAAAATAAATGTTGATAAACCTTATTTTAAAGTGTTATCAAAAAAAAAAAAACTCTGAATGACAATACATTTTCATCAGAAATTGCATTACCAAGAGGATCTGAATATAACTGGTTTATGCATTGCAACTCATGACTTCTTTTCACTTAAATATAGTAGAGAAGCAAATGAATTCTGACGCAGGAATTGTTAGAAACTGCAGTGGTGCATACAGTAAAAGACACCATAATCCTTGTTCTTTATCATGTAAACAACATAAATCTAGTTTGTGGAGCAGCAGTATGAATATATTTAGAAAATGCGGCAAATGGAGCAAAGGTATGTTATTAAGGCGACTGACATTACAGCAAGCAATTCTGTGATTCTCTCAGTGAGAGCCCAGAATCTGCCTCCTTTTTCTTCCTTAGCATTTGGTTGTAACCTTTCCAAGAGTCTTGTGTGAGTCATTGAGACGATAGGTGCCTCTGCTCGTGCTGAATGGTAAGGGCACCGAGCCTGGGCCTTTATGACTCTGACCTTTAACAGACAGCGACGAGGATGAAACCACAACAGTGAAATGAACAGCAAGTGTGCTACCCTCGCAAAATGAAAAATCATTCGTTATTGCACAGATTTATTTATTTATTTTGTTGGGCTTGAGGAGGTCAGTGACTCGCGCTCTACGTGATGTGTTACATGTCAAACAAATCGAGTTGTCCCAAATGGCAAGAAATGGAAAAACATTTCAGCTGAAAGTCGGACACATGTACTCTTTCAGGGGAGGAAAGCATTTTCAATAAAGTGCTGAACACATACTTAAAGGCATAGTTCACCCTAAAATTGAAATTTACTTATCCTCTGGTCATTTACTTACCGAGGGTGTTTAAACTTTGAAAAATTTGAAGCAGTGGGTATAGGCGAAAATTAATGAATGAAGCTCCGGTACACTGCTTCACTGCGAGATGTGTCATTTTTTTTATACATGCTTCGAAGCCTCTGTGCACAATGTCACATCACTAGCAAAAATGATTTTGCAGAAATAAATGGAGCATTTCTAATCACACAAAACAGTCAAGTATCCACACAAACAGTACATTCGATGTTTTTCAGCCAGCATCTAAATTGTGTGTATAGTGGAAACTGTTTGTGTGAGTTAATGCATGCTTACAAACTTGCCTAAATAAAAGTCATAGCCACAGCCTATCTGTGACCCCATTTTTTTTTAACATTCTTGGTGTGAGATTTTAAATCTGTAAGACGAACACAGTTGCAATTTTATCGTGGTTTTTCCATGCTGTATAATTGTGTTGCATAGTGGCTTTTATTTTGAAGCTTCTAAAAGCAAGCATATATATAAAGACAGTGGCGTTGCGAGAGGGAGGGGGTGGCTTTGGGGGGCCTGATGTATTGTCAAAAACCCTTGATCTTTTGGAATATGTCACACTCTCGTCATTCATTCATTATTTTGAGGAGCTGAAGCTGATGAGGTAATAATACAACGGTTTCGTTTGTATGTGTAGTTTTGGTGAAATAAAATGACTAATCAATAAAATGTGCTAAAACTTAAATTGCACTAGCTTTGTAGTGCATATAGATATACAGTATATATATATATATATATATATATAAACAGTTTTTTTTAGATATGATATAGCCAGTCACATCTGTTTCTGTAATAGTTAATCACAATGAGATGATGCCTAGCTTATTATTTTATAGCTATATTCTACTGTAACATGCTTTGTCAGTTAGCATCGGATTGTAAATCGACTTTATTCTTATGAAAATACCTAAGATGGTTGGAAGAAAACATATAAATCATTTTATTGTCGCAGTCATGTAAATGGTCAGTTAAAGCCTTTTTATTTTTATTTTCATTTTCATTCATTCAACTACAGCAATAGCTGGATGCCTTCATCCATATTAGGGATTTTCTGGAATGTTCTACTACTTTTGTCAGGCATATACGGAACTTCTGCTCAAGAGCGCCCAGTATTAATCAAACAGACATTACATGCATTTAAAGTGGCACGATGCCAGCATCACCATATTTTGAGAGAAACTGAAAAAATCTCCCTCTAAAGAAATTTGAAGTAAACATAATTCTAGCATATAGTTCTTTTTATTTTATTTTTGTACTATTTTTGATACAATTGTTATTATATTAAAATAGTAGCCTACTGAATATCAATATTTAGCAAGGTATTAAATTTAGAAATTCCAGTGTCTTGACAACACTACACCTCAGTTAATCACTCTGTCCAAATGAACATGTTTGTAGCTTTGTATCACATTGGCTAACAACGATCACTACAAAATAAATCAAATGAGAAATGCAGTTGAAATGCATATAAGGTGACGATTGAAGAACATATAAAGGTGTAAATACAGTTGCAATTAGAATTATTCAACCCCCTGATTTATTAGCCCCCTGTTTATTTTTTTCCCCAATTTCTTTTTTACGGAGAGAAATTTTTTTCAACACATTTCTAAATATAATCGTTTTAATAACTCATTTCTAATAACTGAATTCTTTTATCTTTGCCATGATGACGGTAAATAATATTTTACTAGATATTTTTCAAGACACATCTATACAGCTTAAAGTGACATTTAAAGGCTTAACTAGGTTAATTAGGTTAACTAGGCAGGTTAGGGCAATTAGGCAAGTTATTGTATAATGATGGTTTGTTCTGTAGACTATTGAAAAAATATATAGCTTAAAGGGGCTAAAAATATTGTCCTTAAAATGGGTTATAAAAATTTAAAACTGCTTTTATTCTAGCTGAAATAAAACAAATAAGACTTTCTCCAGAAGAAAAGGTATTATCAGACATACTGTGACAATTTCCTTGTTCTGTTAAACATCATTTGGGAAATATTTAAAAATGAAAAAAAAATTCAAAGGAGGTTCAATAATTCTGATTGCAACTGTATGTTGTTCATACAGTGTTTAAAATTAAATAAAGGCATTATTAAATAAATGCATTGTTCAATAAATGCATTGTTATGCATTAATAATTTCTAAAATAATGTACCTCCCTTGCAAATAATTAATGAGGGGGGCGGGAAGGGGGTGTTCAGCGGGATGAATTAGAGCTTCTTTTTTTTTGTTGGGGGTGACTTCTTTGGGGCTAAGCCCCTTATCCCTTTCCACCCTAGCAACGCCCCTGAATAAAGATCTAATGAATTCTGACATTAAAGGAAATCTATATATTTTTGGCACACACACAGTGCAGAAATAGATCTGCACAACATAAGACTGTTTTTGTGATATCACATATACTTTAATAAAATGCTAAAATTTTAATCTGATGGATTTTTGATGTTATATAGTTTTTATTATTATTTTGTAGTTTAACAATTCTTTGAACTTCAAAGTCTGTTGCTGTCAAAAAAAGTGACTGTTCAAACCCCAGCTGACATTCAAAACAAAAGATCCATAAACGACTCTTAAATCCATCCTGGAGTCCTCTGTCTTTTTTTTTTGTTGGTCCCTTTGTGATTGGATTCATAATCGAAAGCAGCTCTATATGTTTGTTGGGGTTGAATCCGATGGGAAAGCAGTACTGAGATTAAAATTTGATGGAGCATTGCACCACCAACCTTTCCAGTTTCCCGCAGGTTGGAGACTCCTTCACTGACCTTTCAAGGCACACCTGTCACCATGCTGCTCTTAGCCCAGCTGCTCCTCTGAATCTAAAAGATGAACTGAGATCAATATGAAGCACTAACTGTAACCACCTGAGGACAGGAATTTTGACTTTCCATCAATACCAAGCAAGGTTCCATCAGCCGGTGACCATCACTGTTGTAATTTCACTTGTTGCATAAGCTAGAGCAGAGGTGGGCAAACTACGGCCCTATGCCATATGCGGCCCGCTAAATTCTTTCATCCGGCCCACGAGGGAGTTTTTAAAATGCTGCTTCTGAGTAAAGGTTTGGTTTCAGAATTAGTAAATTAATGATGCGATACAAGTGAACGCCATTTGATGACAGTATTGCACGCAACCATTGTTAGCGCAACCAGTAAAATAAGAACACACTCTCGGATATTAAAATGCACTCGACCGTTAATGACTGAAAATGAGGCAAAAAAAAGAAAAATTTACTCTAAATGTCGTGTGTTTAAGGAAGAATGGACAACAAAATACTTTCTTATCAATATCGAACAGAAAGCGGTATGTCTAATATGCCAAGAAAGTATTGCTGTTTTTAAAGGCTACAACCTAAGTCAGCATTTTTAAGCAAACATGCAAATTATTTTGATTGTGTAAAATGAGATTTTTTCTATCAGACAATATCTTTTCTATTCTCCACTGTAAAAATAATTACATCGTTATTATTATTATTATTATTATATTTTATAAGGGATTATTTTATTGTTTTATGAAGATTGATAAGTAAATATAAATAGCAGTGCAAATTAATTTGACTTGTAAATATGACTCAATAATAACTATTAAAAAATGTGTGCTAATGTGACACATTTCTGTCCGATATTACATGTTCCATGCATACTGCCACTATAAATAAAAGTTATTTTTTGAAGGATTTGACATGTGGCCCTTCACTTGGTTTGCAAAACTTGATGTGGCCCTCGGATCTAAAAAGTTTGCCCACCACTGAGCTAGAGTGTGTCCAGCAAATACTTTTTGGCAAAGAAAGAATGCACAATTGATTGTGATGTAGAGCAGTGGTTCTCAAAGTGGGGGTCACAAGACAATGTGGAGGGGTCGCTTGGTGATTTAAAAAAAAATCAAATATACTATTAGAATTAATTCAATTCAATTCAATTCATCTTTATTTGTATAGCGCTTATACAATGTAGATTGTGTCAAAGCAGCTTCACATGGAAGGTTATAGTGAATTGAAACAGAGTCAGTTCAGTTTTCAGAGATTAAGTTCAGTTCAGTTTAGCTCAGTTCAGTGTGGGTTAATAATCACTACTGAGAGCCAAAACACTGAAGAGCAAATCCATTGATGCGCAGCTCTACAGATCCCGAACCATGCAAGCCAGTAGCGACAGCGGCGAGGAAAAAACTTCACCAATTGGCGAAAGCGAAGATTTAAAAAACCTCGAGAGAAACCAGGCTCAGTTGGGCACGACCATTTCCCCTATGGCCAAACGTCTTGTGCAGAGCTGCAGTCTAGGCCCAGGAAGCTGGACCTCAGCGAAGACTCGTCTGTCCTTGGAGCATCACAGGAGTCAGTCTCATGTTCTCACTCCACAATGACCACCACAGCAGCTGCTCAGGATACGGCCTGGTCCAGAAAACCTTGGGATCATCTCGTCGCTGGTCTCGGATCGCGTAAGTGGCACTGCGTAGTCTGAGGGCCTCAAGATGAGTACCCCCTGGGGAAATAGAGAATATGCTATGTACTGCACTGAGTGTATGCTTTGCTAAAAAGATAGGTCTTTAATCTAGTTTTGAAGAGCGAGAGTGTGTCTGAGCCTCGGACATTATCAGGAAGGCTATTCCTGAGTTTAGGGGCCATAAATGAGAAGGCTCGACCTCCTTTACTCGACTTTGATATTCTAGGTACGACCAGAAGCCCTGAGTTTTGAGATCGTAAAGAGCGGGTTGGGTTGTAGCGAGACAGGAGGTTGGTTAGATAAACAGGAGCTAGATTATTTAAAGCTTTATAGGTAAGGAGTAATATTTTAAATTCAATACGAAACTTAACAGGCAGCCAGTGTAAGGAGGATAAAATTGGGGTGATATGATCATATTTTCTAGATCTGGTAAGAACTCTGGCAGCTGCATTTTGCACTAGCTGGAGTTTGGTAATAGAGGATGCTGGGCAACCAGCAAACAGATCATTACAGTAGTCCAGCCTAGAAGTCATGAAAGCATGAACTAGCTTTTCTGCATCTGATATGGATAGCATACTTCGCAATTTAGCAATATTACTCAGATGAAAGAAAGCAGTTTTTGTGACATGGGATATATGATTTTTGAAAGTTAAGCTAACGCTAACTTTGTATCCCTCTAGTTGCAGGTCCAGTTGTGAGAACTGCTGTGTACAGGATTTAGGCCCGATAAGTAATAATTCAGTTTAAGAGAAGAAAATTGTTGGTCATCTAGTCTTTAACATCTTTGATACACTCGGTTAGCTTAGAAAGTTCAGACATCTCATTAGGTTTACTTGAAATGTATAACTGAGTATCGTCTGCATAGCAGTGAAAGCTGATCCTGTGTTTTCTAATAATGTCCCCCAGGGGAAGCATGTATATTGTAAACAGCAAGGGGCCTAAAACTGATCCTTGAGGGACCCCGTACTTTACTGGCCTGACTTGTGAAAGCTGTCCATTAATATTCACAAATTGGTAACGGTTAGCTAAGTATGACCTAAACCGTTCAAGAGCCTGTTTTTGGACACCTGTAGAATTTAAGCGGTCTATGAGAATATTGTGGTCAATGGTGTCAAATGCGGCGCTAAGGTCGAGTAAGACTAATAGTGAGATGCACCCTTGGTCAGCAGCTAAGAGTAAATCGTTGGTTTTTTTTACTAATGCGGTTTCTGTACTGTGATGAGGCCTGAAGCCTGACTGAAACACTTCAAAAATGTTGTTTGTCTGCAGAAATGAGCATAATTGGGTAGAAACAACTTTTTCTAGTATTTTAGACATAAACGGAAGATTTGAAATAGGCCTATAATTAGCTAAGTTGCTCGGGTCTAGTTGTGGTTTCTTAATAATAGGTTTAATAACAGCTAGCTTGTAAGGATTTGGAACATGGCCTAAAGATAACGAAGAGTTGATAACATTAAGGAGAGGTTCTCCTATAACAGGTATCAGTTCTTTTAGTAATTTTGTTGAATTGGATCTAACATACATGTAGCTGATTTAGAGCTATTTATAACTTTATCTAGCTCTTCCTGTTCTATGGTTTTGAAGTATTGTAGGTTATTTTGATTCAGTTGAATGTTTACTGGATCTGGAGTATGAGGTGGTGCAGAAAGTTTAGCATCTTCTATTTTCTGTCTAAAGCCTTCTATTTTATCACTGAAAAAACTCATGAAGTCATCGCTACTAATTTGCGGTGGGACATTTTGTTCCAAAGATGATCGATTATTTGTTAGTTTAGCAATGGTGTTAAATAAAAATCTCGGATTGTTCTGATTATTTTCAATCAGTTTGCGGAGGTGCTCGGCCCTGGCGGATTTAAGAGCCCTCCTATAGTTGGACATACTGTCTTTGTACGCAATTCTAAAAACCTCTAAATTAGTTTTTTTCCATTTACGTTCCAGAGCACGGGTTGCTGTTTTGAGAGCGCGAGTATGATTATTGTACCATGGTGCAGTTTTATTCTCTCTAGTCTTTTTTAATTTGATGGGTGCCACTGTATTAAGTGTGCTAGTAAAGATGGCATCCATACTGCTGGTTACTACGTCAAGGTCATTTGCGTTTGCGGGTGTATTTCGAAATAGAGAGAGATCAGGTAAGTTATTTATGAATTCATCCTTGGTGGACGGAACAATAGTCCTACCAGGGCGGTATATTGGTGCAGATCTGCCAATTTGAGGTAAACGCAGCTTATATAGTAAGAGGTAGTGGTCCGTAACATCATCACTTTGTGGTATAATGTCTACATCAAAGACCTCAATTCCATAGGACAATATTAGATCTAATGTATGCTTTAAGCAATGGGTTGGACCAACAGCATTTTGTTTTATCCCAAGTGAATGTAGTAGATCCATAAAGGCGAGCCCTAGTGTATCATTGGAGTCATATACGTGGATGTTAAAGTCTCCTACAATTAGTATTTTATCAGTTTTAACTAGTAAGTCAGAAATAAAATCAGAAAACTCTTTTAGAAAATTGACATAGGGTCCTGGGGGTCTATATATGGTGATTATAGCGAGAGATGACATAGGTTTTTGCATAATATCCGGTAGCATAACATTAAGAGCTAATACCTCAAAGGAGTTAAACATAATTCCATTTCTCTGATTAACATTAAGAATATCACTAAAGATTGCTGCAACTCCACCACCACGACCGGTTTGACGAGCCTTATGCTTATATGCAAATCCAGGAGGAGTTGCTTCACTTAAGCTAATATAGTCATTTTGTTTCAGCCAGGTTTCAGTAAGACAGAGTGCATTAAGATTGTTATCTGTTATTATTTCATTTATTTCAATTACCATATTTTATCCATAACCCACAGAAGATTAAAATAGTATTTACTAGTTACATAAAAAAACAGCACCATGCAAATAAATGGCCATCAGCCTTTTGTTTTTTTTCCCTGCTTGGGGGATTGCACTCCTGGGGTGTTTACATTATATTAATATTATATTAATATACATTATATTAATATTATTAATTAGAATATTTAATATTAATAGCGTCAGTTGCACCCTTATGGCACTAATGTACATTGAAAATATATATTTTTTAAAAGATATCATACACGACTGAAGATAGAGGATGATCTTCAAGTAGCTGTCTCCAAAATTAAACCAAGAATAGTCTTGTGCAGTAAACATTGTGTTTACTTTTTTGTGTTGTCAAAACGCTTGTGTTGTTTATATAGGCCTACTGGTGTGTGTGCACCGTTGTGTGCAACGCTTGTATGTTTATAACCACCTCCAAGGATAGTGGGGCTCGCGAGTCACTGGAATTGTTATTTTGGGGGTCACAGGCTCAAAAGTTTGGGAACCCCTGATATAGAGCACCAATTTATGACGCACCATATAGGTTTTTGACATCAAATTAACCTGTATATTGCATTTTGAAATATCATTTCCTGGTTTCTCTCCTCTCTATCCTTTTTTATCTCTTCCATTTCCGTTCTTTTAGAATAGGAAAAAAGGTCCTTTTTATGCAGTTACTGTCAAGGAACAATGCAAAAAATATAAGAGGCTTACTTAGAGGTTTTGTCTTGTTTCTAGCCCAGATATCAAAACATTTAAAAAATCAAGAACAATTTTCTAGACAAGTAAAAATTATTGTCTGGTTTTCTGAAAAAAAACAGTAAACAGCGTGGTTTTTCTTAAAACCCGCAAAACAGTTTAGCAATGAGGTAAGCAAAATAGTCTGAAAAAAAAAAGGTTTTCTTAAGGAAAAACTAACTTTTTTTCTGACCTCTAAAAAAATTAAATGCTTCTTGATTTAAGAATTTTTAGATATTTCAACTAAAAGCAAGACAAAACCTCTGAGTAAGGACTTTTGTGTTTTATTTTTGCAGTGAATTTTCCATGTCCTGCTGTGTCATGTCTCATCAAGTGTAGACAGAATCCAAAATTAAAGTTTATTCTATTGTTTTAAGTCGCATCATGCTGCTGATGTCAGGTGTGGACACTGTTATTCCTCATGTGGAATTTAGCTACAGTACATACAGTTGAAGTCAGAATTATTAGCCCCCCTGAATTGTTATCCCCCCTGTTTATTTTTTCCCCAATTTCTATTTAACGGAGAGAAGATTTTTTCAACACATTTCTAAACATAATAGTTTTAATAACTCATTTCTAATAACAATTTCTAATATTTATTTTATCTTCGCCATGATGACAGTAAATTATATTTTACTAGATATTTTTCAAGACACTTCTATACAGCTTAAAGTGACATTTAAAGGCTTAACTAGGTTAATTAGGTTAACTAGGCAGGTTAGGGTAATCAGGCAAGTTATTGTATAACGATGGTTTGTTCTGTAGACTATCGAAAAAAAATATAGCTTAAAGGGGCTAATAATTTTGTCCTTGAAATGTTTTTTTTTTTTTTTTAGCCATATTATTATTATAAAATATTCTAGCCGAAATAAAACAAATAAGCCTTTCTCCAGAAGAAAAAAATATTATCAGACATACTGTGAAAATGTGCTTGCTCTGTTAAACATTATTTGAGAAATAATTAAAAAAGAAAAAAAAATCAAAGAGGGGCTAATAATTCTGACTTCAACTGTAGATTAACAGTTTATTGTTTTTTTATTATGGTTAGTTTTCTGAAATGAAACAAACTTATAATTTTTATCTTAATTATTCTGAAATAATAAATTTTTATTGATTCATTAACTACACATACAGAACAATGCCAGGGGTGTACATAATAAAGTGTACATAATTATTCATTCATTCATTTTCTTTTCGGTTTAGTCCCTTTATTAATCAGGGGCCACCGAAGCGGAATGAATCCAACTTATCCAGCATGTTTTACGCAGCAGATGCCCTTCCAGCTGCAACCCATCACTGGAAAACACCCATACACTCTTGCATTCACAAACATACACTACAGAAAATTTAGCTTACCCAATTCACTTATAGTGCATGTCTTTGGACTTGTGGACCTATGTGAGGATCTTGTTTGTTGACTTCAGCTCGGCTTTTAACACTATCATCTCAAAACTTCTCCTGTCCTAATTAACTCAGCTCTCCGTGCCCACCTCTGTCTGTCAGTGGATCAACAGCTGGGAAAATACCCAAACTTTTCTCCAATCACTATTTTGAATAAACTTAGACTATAGAAAGTAACGTATGGTTTACTAACCAATTCTTTTTGGAATAATAGACATATGTTCCTATTATCATTCTTTTTGCTTAATGAAAAACAAATTTTGTCACAGAAAGTATCAGCAGGGTGAAAAAAGAGGCATTCTCGGAGTATGAAAGGCCTCTACATAAAGAAACAAAACTCGAAGAGATAGCTCAAATTACAGAGGCATACTCCTTTGGGGTTACAGGGAAATCAAAATATAAAAGGAATTCATCATATGTCATTACGTATCCTTCAGTATTCAACAACTGTCCTACCAAAAGATTCCCTGTATCAAACCATGTTTTCATGAATATACTCTTGTGTTTATATAGTGTATGACAATTATTCCATTCAGATATGATATTGGTATGGGGTAAAATTGTACTTGTAAAATAACTTCCATCCCAAAAGTGCTTGCCTATGAAAAGCTGACAATTTAAGGGGCAGTTGCTCAATTTTATAATCACACAAAAATGGGAGACCACCAAGCTGGTCAAAATTGTATTAGAAACTATAGTTCACATTGAAGACAGGTTTTTCAGAAAATACTTCAACTAGTTAATCTTGAAAGTATTATTACAAATAGAAATATCTTTCTGTCTATAAAAGAAGACTTTCTTGGTCCAGTGATATCACTGCATATTTGATGAGGACTCCCTCTAGTGTTTTAGAGCCACCTTATTGACCTTATTCTTCAATGCGGAAGTGCGCTCGTTTTAGCGATTGCTTTAGAACTTCCGATTCAGTTGCCTATGGGAGAAATGACTAGGAATAATAAACGGCAAAAAACGGTCAAACTACTAACTCTACAAACAAGTGTTTGCACGACTATACAGACGAAGCAGAATAATATAATAAGAAAATATCAGTTTGCAACACCATGCAGCAAAACGAGATGTTTTTAATGTCTAAAAATGAATGAAAGTGAATGAGACCGGAAGTCTCGAGCCAAATGATTCAAATGGCTGCGCCCACTCGTACGTGCAGAATAAGGTGAATTAGCTACAAATCAAAAACTGACAGTATTCCTTTTTGAAGTTCGAACCAGCATGGACACAGATGTTAGCAAACGTATTCTCAACTTGCTTACAGTGAATAGTAATATAATTTACATAAATTAAGAGTTTTTTGAGCAAGTGAATGAATTGCAAATGTCTTCACAAATGATTCAGTCATTGATCTGGCCAGTACAATGAGGGCCAGGCATGTCGTGACAGGCTGTTAACCTCAAACTTCAACCAAATCAATTCTTGCCATCTCTGTGTTACTTTGCTACACCACAAGGACAACACAATAATTGGCTTTGCCCCTTTTCACCTCCTGTCTGACACCTGCATTCTCTCTCTCTTTCTCTCTCTCTGTGTGAGGAAAGTTTAAATTAGGGTGCAGGTTTGCTGGTCCTAGATCAGGGCTGTAGATGTAATGTCATTGCCATGTGGTGGAATACACTGAAATGACCAGAGATAGAAACTTGCTGTATTTCTGTGTTTATCTGCTTTTTTTTATGTATCTCTGCCTCTCTATGTTCTTGCCGCATAGGGAAAGACCTTTTTTGTAAGGTGACAAAAGAGAGGGAGTCAGACTTGAAATGCTGCATTATTGAGGGACTGATTTCTTCTTCTGACAGCTTGGATGTGCAGCAGTGTGAAAGATATATATATAAAACTTTTTTAAAATTTTCATTTTGTGTTTGAAATGAATAAAGTCCCCAGGTGAACCCTGCCTACATCACATGGCTCTTTGAGTAGAGCTCTGGCTTGGAGACCATAACTAAGGTGTCTAGAAACACTCAAAATATGTGCATGCTTTATATATATATATATATATATATATATATATATATATATATATATATATATATATATATATATATATATATATATATATATATATATATATATATATATATATATAATTATAGACATGTGAAGGTATCACTTTAAAAATAATGGTCCATTAGTTAATATGGTAACACTTTATAATAACTACACACTATGAATCATTTATTAAGCATTAGCATCTAGTGAATTCATTATTTGTTAAGCATTAACTCTACATTAATAAGCTACAAATGCTGTATATGCTTAATAATTGTACTTTCATAATTTGTGACTGGTTGATTTTTCATTACTAAATTCAGTATTGCATTATTTACAGACTATTTGTATTTAAGAGTAGTTGGAGGTTTTTAAGACTATTATGAATGTGTTAATAAATGATTAATAAACTTGTCAAATTAACGTTTATATATATCATATTATTTAGGCATATAGTAATGGTTGCTATATTGATAAATGCTTTATTAACTTCATGCAGTTTTGTGACCTAATCTAAAGTGAAGACTATGCTTTATAAATCCCTTATAAATGACAATTAAAGGCTTGATATCAAAGGAACAATAAATCATTGCATTATTATCTAGAAGTATTATCTATATATAGAAGTAAAATTACTGTCAAGTTTAAACATTGCCGAATAACAGGAGTGCCAAAATATGACATAAAATTGGATAAAACAACAACTATAAAATAATTTAACAATATAATAGGATGCAATGTTTACACTGTACAGTAATTTTATTATAAATAAGGTTGCAAAGATTTATTTTTTAATTGATACAGTTTCATTTGTGTATCTTCAAACGAATAGAAATGAATAAAGTCATTTTTTTTCCTGTTTAGAATATAACTGACCCTTTAATTGTCATTTATAGGCGATTTATAAAGCAAAAATAGTCCTCACTTAAAGGGCGTCACACACCGGATGCCCCGCTCAGCGCCGCGACACGGCGCGCACATGACTGTTGAAAGTATCGCACACCAGACGCGCACATTCGCACGATATTTAAAATGAAACTAATCAGATGACGCTCTGTGACGCGGCAGAAATATGAACAGTGTTCTGAGTCGTGGCTGGGCGCCGCGGACAGCCGCAGACAGCCGCCGACTTGCGGCGCAGGTGTCTGTACCCTGATAGAAACCTATGTTTAGAATTCTGAAATGCGTCGCCGAGCGGCGCTTCTGGTGTGCCACCTGCTTTAGATTAGGTCACAAAACTGCATGAAGTTAAGTTTATAAAGCATTTATTAACATACAAATTAACTATTAGTAAATGCCTGAATAATAAGAATTCTAAATGTTAATTTGAATAGTTTATTAATAATTTACTAACACAATTCTGAATGATCTTAAAAAACAACCAACTATGCTTAAATAACTGGTTTGTAAAAATGCAATACTGAATTTAGTAATGAAAATTGAATCATTAACAAAGAATGAAAGTACAATTATTAAGCACATTATAAATGTGGCTTTAAGTCAATAATACAGCATTTGTAGCTGCAGTTATAAACTGCTTACAAACGTTTATTAATGAAGAGTTAATACTTAATGAATTCACTATTTGCTAATGCTTTATAAATGGTTCATAGTGTATAGTTATTATAAAGTGTTACCTAATGCTGAACTATGATTAATTAATGCTCTACAAGATTATTCATACTTACTGTTAATAAACACATTAACTAATGGACCATTATTCTAAAGTGTTACCCATGTGACTATTAATAATAAACTACAAAAATGAATGAATCAGTTGCCAGTGGAGAAAAAATATATTAACAATGTTCACTGAACCTGTTTTAGATATTATATATTGTTGTTTTATTATATTATATTAAAAATATTAGAATTTTTACATAAAAGTTGCAAATTTAACCTAAATACAATACTGGGATTTGTGTGACTTAAAGAGCATTTGATGGTGTGGTTTGCGATAAGAGTCTATTGGTCAGCCCAGTCATATCATCTGCTGAGACACTAATGTGTGTTTTGGTTGTGAATTAAGAAATATATTTGGTAAATGTATTTGCATCATAGTTAAACTGCATGTCTTTTTACTGTATAAAGCATTATTTGCCTCAATCAAGCCAGTATATTCAGCTCGTTTTTATACAGTATGAGAATATTTTAAGTGTATCTTGCTATTTTTATGTGAAATCCCAAAGTATGCATATAAAGATGTGGATCCAAACAGATTTCAAGAAATAAACTTTTTAGACACTAGGTTGTTGTGAGCTTGCATTTTTTAACATACATTTTGGTATACTGGGGGTTGTTTTATTGGGTTATCTTAGACTGGATTTGGCTGAAAGTTAAATGATTAATATTTTAAACAATCAAAAAGCTTTACCCAGTCCTATTTATACTGTATTTCACACTTTTTAATGTGAAATCCCTAAGTGTGCATAAAAACATGTGAATCTAAACATAACTAATTTTAACTACAAACATATTTCAAGAAATAAAGATTTTTTTTGTTGTCTTCATCAATTTTAGTAGGTGTAGTAACAAAGGAGTTGTTTTATTGGGTTATTTCAGATTAGATTTGGTGGATATTTCAAATATGAAGTTTTTTGGCATTCAAAAAGTCCCTAAGTGTGCATTTAAATGTGTGAATACAAACATAACTGACAACAGGCTGGTTAATGATTTTCAAGAAATAGCTTAAGAAACTGGGTTATATAATACTGGGTGTGTTGAACATTTAAATCTTAAACCTGTAAACAAAATTTATTGTTATTAGTCATTTATCCATTCATTTTCTTTTCGGCTTAGTCCCTTTATTAATCTGGGGTCGCCACAGCGGAATGAACCGCCATCTTATCCAGCATATGTTTTACGCAGCGGATGCCCTTCCTGCGGCAACCCATCACTGGAAAACATCCATACACACTCATTCACACACATACACTACGGACAATTTAGCCTACCCAATTCACCTATGTCTTTGAACTTGTGGGGAAATCCGGAGCACCCGGAGGAAACCCACGCGAACACGGGGAGAACATGCAAACTCCACACAGAAATGCCAACTGACCCAGCAAAGGCTCAAACCAGCGACCTTCTTGCTGTGAGGCGGTAGTGCTACACACTGCGCAACCATGACGTCCAGTCATTTTATTATATTATATTTAAAATATGAGGATTTTTACACCCAACGTTGCAAATTTAACCTAAATACAATACTGTAATGTTGCAAAAACTATTTGTGTGACTAAAAGAACATTTGATGGTGTGTTTTGCGATAAGAGTCTATTGGTCAGCCCAGTCATATCATCTGCTGAGACACTTGTGTGTGTTTTGGTTGTGAATTAAGAAATTTGTGTTTGCATTCAGTTAATCTGCATGTCTTTTTTTGTATAAAACATTATTTGCCTCATTCGAGCTTGTATATTGAGCCTGTTTTTTATACAGTATGTGAATATTGGATGTGTATCTTGCCATTTTTATGTGAAATCCCAAAGTATGTATATAAAGATGTGGATGCAAACATAACTACTGTTGACAGAATTGAACAGATTTCAAGAAATAAACTTTTTAAACACTGGGTTATTGTGAGCTTGCATTTTTTAACATAAATGTTGGTATACTGGGGGTTGTTTTATTGGGTTATCTCAGACTGGATTTGGTTGAAATTTAACTGATTAATATTGTAAACAATCAAAAAGCTTTACCCAGTCCTACTTATACTGTATTTCACTTGTTTTAATGCAGTGTCCCTAAGTGTGCATAAAGATATGTGTATTGAAACACTGATTTTGACTACAGGGCTGGAGAACATATTTCAAGAAATAAACATTTAAAAATTTAGAGTTATTGTTGTCTTCATCAATTTTAGTAGGTATAGTAACAATGGAATTGTTTTATTGGGTTACTTCAGAATGGATTTGCTTACTATTTCAAATATTAATGTTTTAGGCAGTCAAAAAGTCCCTAAGTGTGCATTCAAATGTGCAAATACAAACATAACTGACAACAGGCTGGCTAATGATTTTCAAGAAATAGCTCAAGAAACTGACTTGTATAATACTGGGTTTGTTGAACATTTAAATCAGATTTAAACATTTAAAATTGTAAACTTATTAATGTTTTAGGCAATCAAATGGTTATTTGTGCATTTAAATGTATGAATGCAAACATAACTGACTACAGGCTAGCTAATGATTTTCAAAAAATGGCTCAAGAAACTGGGTAATATAATACTGGGTTTGTTGAACATTTAAATCAACTTCAAACTATCGTAAGTAATATAAATTTACCCCAAAATGAGTTTTGCTCCTCTGTGGATATTTTGGATAAAAAGATATTTTGAAGAATGCTGGTTGCTGGCACCGCATGTCATGATTTTGCAGAGTTCGATGCGATCATGGATTAACATCTACATGTATGTTGATGCTGGAACATAATTTTTGTTGGAAAATGTAATCCATACCTCTAAACCCAACCATAACTGTAAATTATTCCCAAAATCAGAAGGGAATAATAGTTGGATAACAATCATGTAGAAGTGCATAAACCCAACCATAAGCCTAAACTTAACCTAAACTGTAAACGTATCCCTTAATTCTGATTGGGTGATTGAAATGTTGTTCTAGGATCAACATATAAGTTAATCCAGGAACATCTCCTTCTTGGTGAAATCAGGTTGGCGGCTGGCACCCATTGACTTCAATAGTTGGAAAAAAAATATTATGGTAGTCAATGGGTTCCAGCATTTATAATTTATATAATTTATTATTATTATTATTATTATTATTATTTACATAAAGGGACTACTTTTATAAAGGGAACACTTGCATTGTTGTTGTTTTTTTGTTTGGTTGTTTTATTGGAATATTTCACAATGGATTTGGTTGAAATTAAAATTTTTCATATTTTAAACAATCACAAAAATTTAACCAGTCTTTTTTCTTCTTCTTTTATTTCACATTTTTTATATGTGCGTGCATAAAAATATGTAAATGCAACCGTAACTAATGTGGACTACATTAATTAACAGATAATAATAATCTTTTTTTTTTTCTTTCTGAGACAGCATCTAAACTGCGATTTAATCTGGAAAGCTTTTTGACTTCGTCCTATTGACTGATATTGTGTGTTTTTGCCTTAAATGACTTTACATGATACATATCTATTATTGTGGCTTATATTCTGCAGTTGCTTTCTTATGCAACCTTTTTTGTAAAGTGCAATTGCTTTTAGTTATTAGTTTGCATCAGGATTTTTTCTCCGCATTTTTCTTCAGAAGTCATTCTGATTCTTTGAACTTCAGTGTTATTGACCCAAGGCTAATGTTGCGAGGACTCCCCGTCTTCCCCTGCGTCTTCACCTGTGTTTGCTTGCATTTCATCAGAGGAGGCAAACAGCTCTCTTGCAAACAGCACACACGGATATTTAAGCATGTTTAGCACACAGTTCAAACAATCACTGTATTTGCTCTAAACCACCCTTAGCACTAAGGCTCTGTGTTGCAGAGAGTTTCAGACATGATTCGCACTGCACTTTTGTCTTAAAATATTCACTTAGTGTCTGGCAGCGCTGATGAAGTGAAAAGCACGTACTGTACAGTAATGAGGAGGTTATAGAGAGCTCCACGCAGCCTTTAATCGCTTCTGCTGCAGCTCATGTAGCTAATGAGAATCCCTCTTTATTCTCTCTGATGCCTAATTGCCTGGAATGGACAGTAAATCATAGATTGTTCCTCTCAAAGCACCTTTCGAATCCTTTGCTCTGAAAGAACAGATGTTCACCACCCGTAGAAAAAACTCTGATGGTTTATCAGTTGAAACGCAACTGTGCGGACAAAGTGTGTAACTCTGAGCAGTATTTATATAAAAATGTGTGGCCCTCTTGACACAGTGTTTAAATGTGTGCACTGGTGGCTGTTAGACGTTCTGCATGATTTTATTTGGTTTCATTAAGTTGACTGCCTAATCGTTGACGTCCAGTTTGGTGTGTAAGACGTTTCTGTTATTGCCATAAAATGGAGAACAAATTGTTTTGTGGATGTATAACCTAACCTGTATCCAGATGAACTTATAATGTGTTTCACGAGTTCACACTTACAGATATTTGACTGAATAAAATATGCGTATTTGGCGTGCTGTCCGGGGAGAGGGCTCTTAGCTCGGGAAGACACCCTAACTCGTGTTATTCCCCTTATCAGGATAGAGAGATAGGGTCCGAGCGCAGTGTCTAGCCCGGCTCCAGAACGCTCCCCCTTCGGACTTAAGTATCTGGTTTAATAGTGTGGAGTTGGGGTGGTGGAGGGATGTCCAAGTCAAGAGAAAACGGAGGTATGACGTGTTTGATTATTTATAGGGGTTTGGTCGTGTGCTGATTGGATAATAGAATGATTATGTGTGATGAATTAGCCTCGTCAAAGACTGACCGTGCTCCTCCCGAAATTTGTTTATAAAACATCACTTAAAAAAAGAGGATACACTGGAGAACACTGGAGAAAAATCTACAGGAAAGAGTAATAATGTTGTATTTTGCACTTGAGACTCAACCTGTATAACATGCACATTATGTCATCATTTTCACAAATCTGTAATACTCATAGATATTTAGATTAGATGTCGCCTACCTTGTTGTTGCCTACTGGAAGGAATGCATCAATAGAGCCGCCATTTTAGTACAGAGTAGCGCTCCTTTGAAATGATAGCGGGACCAAGGTGCAGTGGGGGACTGTGGCCATCCAGAGCCAGAGATACAGTTGAAACCAGAAGTTTACATACACTGTATAAAAAGACACATAACCATTTAAAAAAAAAAGTCAGATGTTAATGTGACTAAACTTTTTCGCTTTTAGGTAAGTTAGGATTATCAAATTTGTTTCTGTTATGCCCTAATAGCAGAATAATGAGAGAGATATTTTTTGAGAAATTGTTATAACAATTTATATTTATTATCATATATATATATATATATATATATATATATATATATATATATATATATATATATATATATATATATATATATATATATATATATATATATATATATATATATATATATATATATATATAAATGGGTTAGTGCGATTTACATTCTCTGTTCTTGTTTGTTCGTTACTCAGGGTTTAATTACTGAAAAGGTCACTTGGTGTATCAGTGTATGACTAAAACCTGGGGAAATTTAACACCAGTGGACAATAATAAGCTTATATATTTATTATTATAGTTAGTATGCAAGTAAGTAATGTGTGTTTATATAGCTTATTTATTGTGTATGGCCATACCCCCAAATCGCTTTACAATCACCACCACATATTTACATATGATACATATTATATATATATATATACATATTTTTTTTTTTTTTGATTTGGTAGCTTTGAGCTGGATGTTCTTGTGCTGTATAGAAGTCCAGTCCAGACTGATGTAGTATTTCACTTTAATCTACCGGTTTCTTTGCTCCGTGACCATAAAGGTCAGAAAAAAACCTCTCTGTGAACCCGATGGTTGGCTTTTTTCTCCACTGTGGCAAGAAAATGACAGCTGTGCAAATGGATATTTGAAGAGCCAATGACACACATACGTGCACACACTCTCACATACACTCACACACAGAAAGACAGAAAGACAGACAGACAGACAGACAGACAGACAGACAGACAGACAGACAGACAGACAGACAGACAGACAGACAGACAGACAGACAGACAGACAGAAAATGACATTGACAGACAGACAGATAATAATATTGTAATTTCAGAAAAAAAGGAAAGAATTTAAATGTGTGACACTGTTCATATCTTCCGGGACACAAATTACTCCCAATTATGAGACACAAAATATTTAGGAAAATATGGGGTTACTGCTTTTAAATGTGGATGCAAGTACTGAGGAGGCAATGAAATTCATATTCAGTTTGTACAGTACATGTTTTGTTAGCAGCACACACTATAAACGATTGACGAATCACAATAGACTGGGCCATCTGACCAATCAGAGCTGAATGGGCTCTCAGAAAGAAGGGGTTTATAGAGAATACATTTTTAAACAAACTATTTCAGACACAGTGAGAAAATAACTGATACTGCAGTACATATTATGATTTTTTTTCAATTAAAAATGTCAATAGTTGAATTCGAAATGACACTATATTATGCACTTATACACTAACACACAACTATGTAGTGTATCAGTTTAATGTAAACCCAAATAAAACACTAAAGTTTTTTATTGTTTACTAAACAAAAAATCAAACCATTTCCCTGTCAACTACCACATAATACCTGTCAATAGTATAACCACATTCACCATCAGGAGGTGGCATAATCACTTGAGTATAAGAATTTAGCTTTGTTAGTCTATCAAAAATAAGGCCCAATCCCAATTCTATTTTTGTATCCCTACCCCTTCCCCTTCGCCCTTAAAACCGAGTGTGAAAGGGAAGGGCTTCAAAATTTACCCCTGAGAAATGGGACAGCACTACAACACCTGCACACGTCATCATATGTCATTGCGATCTCTTGCTTCATATAAGATCAGACGATGGCGACTGCTGTAGTTAGTCCAGTTGCTTTATTTTTTGGTATTTTTCTACTGAAGGCATATATTATGTTATCATAATTATATAATGTGGCAGTAAGATCGTAACTTTACTGTGTATTTACACCGTGGCCATATTCATCTATGTAAACACACCAAAAACAACATTAACATTATAGCAGACACTGTAAAAAGCTCATTCTCAGCCACTAGACTTTTCTGACAGGGTATTTGAGTGTCATTGAGTGTCAGAATGTTGTGGGATTGCTGTACAGGAGTTATTGTTAGGGATTATAGATAGCGAAATTTAGCGTTTTTATTTATTTATTTATTATTTATTATTATTATTATTATTTTTTTTTTATTTACTTATCATTATTATTTTTTTTTTTTAGCGGGTTTTTTTTTTTTTTTTTAAAGCATGACGATAAAACTGGAATGCGGTTATGAATATTGTAAAACGTTCTGGTGTATTCTGGGAAATTTTCTTACCCCTTAATTTCGTGTGTGGTCCTGAAAAATCTCCATTCGAAAGGCTATCTACCCTTCCCCTTAGCCCTATGCCTTCAAGCTAAAGAGAATTCACGGGAACGCGCAAAACAAGGGGTAGGGGTAAGGGCAAGGGATGAGGGGTAGAATAGGGATTGGGCCTAAATAAAGTTATCCAAACTCAGCACCAATAACTCCTGTTCTGCTACTTGAGTAAAGCTGCGTCTCTTGAGAGCATGAAGTGTCCAACATCCCACAATTTATTTATCAGTTGAATAAGTACATCACCCAGGTATTTAAAATGCACTTATTACTATTTACTTAAACTATTTATACTACAAAATGGCATAGAAAAGTGCATTTTAGGAAGCACCCAATGTAAACCTATTGAAGGAGATCTCCAAAGCAAAGTCGTTAAAATAGCATATAACAGAGCACTTTAAACTGTGCATCGCAAAGATCTAAGAGTTGAGATAAATGAAGCCCCCATTTAAGGGCTTAAAGCCAAGCGGTGTGAAACACAGGTTAGAGATTCTTAAAAGAGTCAAAGAAGAGAAAGTTAGCAGCGAGCGCCGAGCGAGCAGGCAGACGTGAGTCAGAGCGAGGGCTCTATTTGTTCTGGGCTGCATGATCAAGCCTGTGCTATTTCAGAACTCTTCATCTCCACCTGGGCTCGCAGCTCCTCTTCCACAGCGAGCAGCTTCATATTTTTTGTTTCGTTATCGGTCAGGGCAGGCCTCATTCTCATCACATAGGAGGAAAGAATCTGATTCGAGAAGCCCATTTTTTTATTATTATCATTTTTTTCTGTGAGCCTCATTAAACGGAAGCTGAAGCTACTTCACACTCCCTCTGCTGTTCATCCCTTTCGTCGCCAAAAACCCTCTCATCTGAAAAAAATACTAGGATGGGAAGGGAGGGATAAGATACAGCAGCAATCGTGCCAGGCAGGATGGAACCGTCTGCCAAAAGGGGTCCGGCATCAAAGAGACCCATGAGGAGAACACTCACTCCTGCCAACAAAAGACGAAGCTGGAGAAAGCGAGGGTGGATTTCTTTGAAAGGTAACCATACAATAACATTATTAAGACCGCTGGCTATGTTCAACCTTTGAGTTTAAGCACACACTTGCTCCGTTCTGCCATGGGGAGGTCATGTAAGGATGCGGATGCCTTTCACTTCGGCTTGTCAGTCAAACTCCAGCTGTCCTTCAGAGTTCATCACCCCCTGTCTGAAACAGCGGAAGGGGGTGTGGCATTCAATTACCGTATGCTAATTCAGCCTCGCTTTCAATCACGGCCACGGCATTCATCAAGTGAATTAGTCTGGACAAATTATCATAAAAACTTTCACTCGTGTATAATAATGTCCACAGTCGAGAAAAGATATTGCCAGCGTTAAAATCAATGAGGGTAGTCAAGCAAGGCATCTAATTAAAAAGAGGTGAACGAGGAACTTCAGTGAGAAAATATGTATAATACTTTCTTTTTTTTTTTTGGCCAGGTATGGTGATTTGATTAAATTGTGATCTCAACAAGTTTTATTGACACATTAAAAGTCACATTTGTAAAATAAATCAGTAATAAATAAAACATTACTTATAGAAACTGTAGTATTTTGTAGTCTGGTTTTAGATACCGTCATAATTTCATTAAAAGTTGAATGTGCTGGCCAGATTGTACAAAGCAAATGTTATTACTTTATTTCATAAAGTTATAAATGATGAATAGTATTTTTTCTGCATATTTCTTTATTCTAAATCTTTAGGAAATATTTTTAGTACATCAAAAAGAGTGATTATGATGCGACAAGCTAATCTGACAATCCAGTTAAAAATAGTGCTTAAATTGTCATTAAAATGCAGTATTTAAACCTCATAATTAAATAGAAAATGAAGTGAATAACTGCAAAAAGGTCCACTTTTCGAGAAAAAATAACCACTCCTTTCACCAGGCTGGCTACGGGCCTGTGATGTCATCAGTGTCCGGCAGCATGGTGGCTGACTGGACATCTATAAAATAGATATATGATAATAAACATGTTCAATGTAACATCATTATAATAAACTTTTATACAATTTATGAACATGATTTTTTGTGTATATTGTTTTGTTTAATTTTTTTTATTTTTTCAGAACGTATATAATTGGTCACAGATTAATCTCTTTGTGAATGGAACTTTTATTAAAAATATTAAATGTGTTGTGTTTTGTGTAAAGATGTCATATTTGGAAAAAATCTGAGACAATTACAACCCCAAATCAGAAAAAAAAGTTGTGAAAGTATGGAAATGCAAATAAAAAAGTAAGTAGTAATTTCTAAATTTACTGTACTTTGACTTACATTTCATTGCAGAAAATACAACAGACATTATTTAATGTGTCCTTATGATTTTTATTTTAATTTTATTTTTTTCTAACTAAACACATATTCTAATTTTGGTTCTTGCGACACATTTAAAAAAAAATTGACCAGTAAAGCATTTACCACGTTGTAATGTTGCCGTTCCTTTTCACAACACTTAAAAGACGTTTAGAAACTAAAGACGCCAAGTGATGAAGTGTTTCAGGTGTAATTTTGTCCCATTCTTCCTGCAAACAAGGCTTAAAGTGGGCAACAGTCTTCGTTGTCGCATTTTGCACTTTAAAATGCACCACACATTCTCTATTGGAGACAGGTTGGGATTGCAGGCAGGCCAGTCAAGAACCTGAATCTTTTCCTCCGCAGCCAGGACTTGTGTGCATAATGTGGTTTTGCATTGTCTTGTTAAAATATGCATTCCTGGAAAATATGTTTTCTTGAAGGCAGCATATTGTGCTCCAAAATCTCTATGTACATTTTAGCCTTAATGGTGCCATCACAGACGTTCAAGTTACCTTTGCCAAGGGCACTTGACCATGACAGACCCTGGACTTGTTGCTGGTAACAGTCTGGATGAAACTTTTCTTTTGGTGCGGAGCACACAGTGTCCATTTCTTCCAAAAAATACCTGAAATACTGATTCATCTGACCACAGTACACGTTTTCCACTGTGTGATGGTCCATCCCAAATGCCTTTGAACCCAGGGAAGTCGACTGCGCTTCTGGACACTGTTAAAATAGGGCTTTTGGCACAGTACAGTTTTAACTGTTATTTCTGAATGTAAAAATAAAAATCATACCGGTTAGCAATAATTAATTCACTATGAGTTAACATGAATTAACATTAATAACCTACTTCATTTTTAATAATTAGTGTTTACAAAGATGAGTAAATACTGTAATGTAATGTTCATGTTAATAAATACATACAGCATACTAACATTAACTTTATACAATCTTATTGTAAACTGTTACACTTTTATTATTACATATTTTACAGACTTTCCTATTTAATGTTTTAAGAACTAATTTAATATATATATATAATTTTAATTTTAATTTGAATTAGAACCTTCAAAACAAGAAAGTATTCTCACATCATTTTTTTAGAATAATGACCAAAGTGATCAGATTTTGTAATGTCTTAAGCTTAAATTTTAAATAGAATCTTCAGTATTTCCCCATAATCATCTTCAAATTTTAATTATAATTCTATCCTTTTTAAGAGCCCCCCTTCCCCTCACATTAAAAAGTATGAAAGTATGACTGGGGTGACTGGATTTCTTGATGTGTAAAATGAGAGAGACAGACAAAAGTGTATATTTTTCCTAAGCCAGAAAACGAAAAATAGAGCTTAAAACTGGACACCCAAAATGACACCTGAACAATTGATTTCCAAGTACACCACAGCACATTCCACTGAACAGACTGTATGTTTCATTTGCATACAAATTAAGTATGCCATCTGACCCAGGACCAGTATTTGTGCATTTTCGCTCTGCCTTCTGTTTTTTTAGGTCCAATTTCTGAGACACTTGTCACATTTCTTGATATGTGAAATACACACAGCTTCTGGAAATCATCATTCAAAGCCTTGTTTTCCCCCTGGAAGCATAAAATCCTGATTCATCAAAACTAAATGAGCTGATCCCAGACGTCTCATGGATCTAAGGCAGAACTGACGGAAGAGCAAAGTTGAGGTGTAAACCACGCAGACAGAGTGAGAGAGAGTGAAGAATAATGCCAATCAGATTGTAAAAATCTCCTAGCCTCCTGCTGCCTCCTTCTTGCAGCTGTCAATTTCACTTACCGCCAAGAAGGAGATAGAGAAAGGTGTAGGTGTTTGTGTGTGTGCAACAATCTCAGGGAGTTGTTTGTACTGCCCAATAATTGGCCAGTAACCCACAGGACTATAATGATCAAAGAGCGACTTCAGCAATGGTCACAAAGTTAAGGTTGTTTTCTGTTATATATGAAGTCAAAACCCTTGAATCACTGTCCACAGACCAGAGATAAAGAATTATTCAATTGCTCTCTGTTCAACTTCGTCAAGAATGGCTCTTACTGTATTCAGAACCCACAAGTCACAATTAAAGCATCTCAAGATCACTTCACATCCATTTGGTTGGAGCTCTTCAGCTTTGAAATTTTCGCTCTTGAATCACTAAGTAATGAAGCCTTAAAATAGGCGATATTTAATGGCATTCTGAATGATTTCGTCTCTTTTTTTTCCCCTAACATCGCATGCTGCTTTTAAGGTATTTCTGAAAGAGTCTGCTGTTATCCAATAATTCGACGTTCAAAATTGCGAGCTTAAAAAAGCGTACCGTCTGGTTTTTATGTTAAGGTAATTGTCGAAAGCAATTGTTTTAATGGCTTCTACAACCTTTCTTCTAATGGCTGACTACATTTTCTGGTTGAAGTCACCTAACCGCACAACAAAAGAGAGTCTTTGGCTGCACTGTGAATTGGCTATTGTTAAAATATCCCATTAAACATCTAAAGGTGACTTTTCTTTTCACAGAAATGACACGAAGAAGCACATGGAGGGGCCTAAGAGAGAGAGTATAAGAGGTATTGATTGACTATTCGCCTCCATCTCGCTTCTTCTGTCCATTTCCTTTTTGTTTGGCTATAGTGATCATCCTTCTCTTTCTCTCTCTCTCTTTCTCCTTCTCTGTGGGCATGTTTTGCTCATTTAACTTCATTACAGCTGCTGACAGCCAGAAAGTCAACAAAACAGTGCACAGCCTGGTATGATCACCTGCCGACCCCTGTTCCTTCCCCCACGGGTCCATCTCGGCCCCTCATGGGTTATTGAGGCCCGTTTCCCTGCAGTCCATTGCTCAATTGCATTGATAACAGTCTGACAGGCCACAGCAGAAGCCAGGAAACACTGTCCCTCCTTTTTCGCCGGCAAGCCCGTTCAGCAAGGTCACCGATCCCCAACTGACAGCCCAACTGCCAGCTACAAACTGCCTCCAAATGAAAGAATTTCTCTGAAGTGTCGAGTACGCCTGTCTGCCAGCCTCTTTCTGAAAGGAGGAGAGGAAGCAGGCCACCGCGGAGAAAAAGTCCAGGCATCCTTCCAGCAGAATTCAGTATCAACAAAGCAACATTTCTCTCCCCTGACCATAACCAACCTCCCTGAGTCAACATTTGCACAAAGCTGAACGTCCGATCCATATGTACCCGTGGGACCAGGGTGAATGTCAACGTTATGGTTATGAGTTATTTATAAGATCACATAATACCTTATTCATTAAACATGAAGTCGTCGATCTGGAATGAGGAATCGGAAAAGTGCAGTTCCATATTAAGGGCCTGACATAAACCATACACTGAGTGATTTACACCTCAGCAGGTTTACAAATAGATGGACTAGGGCATGCTGGGATTGAGAACTGCAGTTTTTGAAAAGGTATTTTTGTTTAGCTGTATTAAAAATGCATGACAAAAAAAAACTTGAGGAGTGGCTTTAACAGTGTTTCGTGACTGAGATGTTGCACATTTGACGATTTTAAATTTAGAGATGCTGGTACTGCTGTTTCGAAAACCAAACGGTGATGCTATATTTGCGCCCGGGGTCACAGGGGAAGCCAAATGCCATGCTTTAAAACATTGATTTTTAATGATGCTATATGCACACTATATAACTGCGTGACTCTGGCAGTATTTGTTAAAGCAGTTGGTTGACTCTCTCACTCTTATATGCCTCTGCCAATGCATTGATGAAATCAACAGTTGGAACTAAAGTCATTACATTTAGGAACAAAGATGAGGTTCTCAAGGTCAATGTGTATTGGCTCTAGGGGTCAAATAAAAAAATCAAGTCAAGAATCTAGAGTCTGCTATGATTCTAGAGTCAGATCTAATGCCAAGTTCAGACTGCATGATTTTTAAATGAGTCGCGTCACAGATGTTTTTACACTGCGTGACTCTGGGGCAGCATTTCGTCGCTGCTGTGTTTGAACTTTCCAAATGCACAGATCGGCATCACACTGCATGACTTTACAATAAGAAGAATCGCCGACAACTTTTGTCTCGGTCCGCAAACTACGTCTCATAAGCAATCACACACAAGAAATAACATGGAGACAATGAGATCCAAATATTTAGCATGCCAAATATCTGATGGGTGTCGGCGACTCATCAGCGATTCTGTCAGATTGCGTCTTTGATAGTTCACACTGTGTGATTATTACTTGCCTGAACGAGCATCGATTTGCCTGTGATTTTAGGCATTTGTCTGTGATTTCTCAAAGCCTGTCGGCAAGTCAAATTCGGAGTAAAATCATGCAGTCTGAACTCGGTGACGGTGCAGAATGTTTCGTCGACATTGTGGGGAGAAAACTTGCAAACATACAGTACAGCACTTCAGAGTCACACTGCTATTTACACTGTAATCGACTACAACTCCCAAAACTCTTTGCACTCATCTACTCCTGCCACAGCTGACAATCATCTGGACACTACCACACACACACACACACACACACACATTGCTGAGTCTTGATTTCCATTAGCATTACGAATTGTTTTCCTTGTCTTGCCTTCCTGTGTTTTTGACCTGTGTTTTGTTTATTGTTCATGTTGTTTTACCGATTGCCCTGACGTTTCGCCTGTTTCTGACTACGCTCTTTGGATTAACCTCATGCTCCAGTTTGTACCTGTTTGATCGTTGCCTGCCTCTTAATAAACTGCATGTGGATCCTCACCTCTGTTGTCCCTAGTGGTGGGCAGAGTGAGGCTTCATGAAACACTGAAACAGTTGAAGCAAATGTATTGAAAACCCGTCTCTACAGCAACACCTTGTGGAATTTTTTTATGTAGTATTCTGGAACAGCTTCAGCAAAGAAACAGTTGCACAAATTGAGGAATTATACCCCACGTTGTAGAATTGATATTTCAAGTGATTTAGTGGAGCTGACTAGCATGCAGAGATAATGGGTTTGAATCCAGGGTGATGCAGCTATAGACATTAGTTTTTAAATGCTCTGTTCCTGTAACATGTTTTGTTTTAACATTGGTCTGACATCCCAATAAGCACTTTGTAAATAAATATGTCTTGTTTTGCTAAAAAAAATGAACATTATTAAAATACATTGTGACAATTTCTGAGCATTTGTGCATTTCGGGATTCGAACTCTGGCCATTTGCAGCACACTTACTTTGTGCACACACACGTTCCACTAGGCTACATGAAATAGAGGGTTTTCCCGACCCTGTCAATCAAACGCATATTCGAGATGTGCAGTGGGATTTTTAATGACCACAGAGAGTCAGGACCTCGGTTTAACATCTCATCTGAAAGACGGCGCTCACTGACAGTATGGTGTCTCCTTCACTATACTGGGGCATTAGGACTCACACAGACCACAGGTTGAGTGCTCCCTGCTGGCCTAACTAACACCACTTTCAACAGCAACCTAGTTTTCCCATGTGGAAAGTTTGCCAGGTCTCAAAACGCTTCTGAAATGCTTTGAATCGCTTTAGTCATGTGACCTGGGTGCTTCAAATCATTTTAGTCACGTGACTTGGTGTTTCGGATCATACTTCAGTGCAGTGTTTCGAAACACCTGGCTTCGGGATCTCAACACTGTGTCGAAAAGGTAGTTGTCCCTGACATGTTGTTACACTTGTATACTGCTTCTAGTGATTTGGCAAATCATAAATGAATCTTTCTCTCATACAGTATGTGGCACTGAAAAGTCAGGTTCTTAAGTAAAGATGTTGGTTCATCTTAAATGACTCTATTTTATTTATAGAATTGTAATGTCTGATTCTTTACAGCTTTATGCTTGGTCCTGCATGTCATATTAGAGAGTCTGATTCATTTTAGTGAATCAGTTAATCTTAAATGACTCTTTTTTTTCATATGACACATTGAAAAGTTCATTTGAATCTATTAAGTATCTCATATGTTTCGAAATAAGTGTGTAAAGTAAATTACCCCATCAAAACTGTCTTCCCAACTGGATTGCATTCACCATTTTTATCCCAAAGCTTGTTGATTATATAAAAGTTACGGGCGTGTTATGCATCACCTGATACTATCTATTATTCACAATAAGGATGGTCTGAATTTGAAAACGGTCATTAATACAATAACGTTACGTGACGGACTTGCACTTTCCTCTGATGGAGGGGGTGTTTGGTCGATGGTGACAGGACGGTGACACACTGCTGCACACTGACTCTCTCTCTCTTTCATTAATCACTCTTTATCAGCATGAAGAGAAAACAGATCAGGCCTCTTCACAGAATGCAGGGGCTGCCTGGCAACATGGTGATACTCTGTCATAAATAACAACCCACTGCGTCTCTGTTTCATAAGCCATTCCTGCCTTGTGGCTCTATTTTTGTTTGCCTCCCAGGACGGCTGGCTGTCGGATAAACACTGTAAATTTGAGAGAATGCGAGATGCAGGGGCTATTCTGAGCTGCAGGCTTCGTCGTGTTGATGTTACAACATTTCGGCTTTACACCAGAGAGGTTTCAGCAGGGGGTCCGTGGCAGGCTCGCTCAGGATTTATAACAGCGCGTTTGTAATGCTGAATGTTCCCTAAGAGAAGAGAGCAGACCAAGACAGTGTGCGAGAGGGTGGTGTTTGTGGAATAATTATTTTTATATATCATTATCATTTATTTGCATATGGAGTCAACAAATGAACTGGCCTCTTTATTAGGTACACCTTGCGGATTATAATCATCCAGACACTAACACACACACACACACACACACACACACACACACACACACACACACACACACACACACACACACACACACACACACACACACACACACACACACACACACACACACACACACACACACAGCTGAAGCTCATGATGGACTGAATAAATGGACTATTTATACAACTTACAAATTCTCTTACAAATCTTACAAATTTATACAAATTCTCACACGCATTGCTGAGTCTTGTTTTCTGTTAGCTTTACAAAGCGTTTTCTTTGTCTTGCCTTACCGTGTTTTTGACCTGTTGTTCATGTTGTTTTAATGCCTGCCCTGACCATTCGCCTGTTTCTAACTACGCTCTTTGGATTACCCTCATGCTCCAGTTTGTACCTGTTTGACCGTTGCCTGTCTGAATAAACTTCATGTTGATCCTTACCTCTGTTGCCCCTAGTGGTGGGCAGAACAAGGCTTTATGAAACACTGAAACAGTTGAAACAAATGTGTCGAAGCTTCGAAACGTTTTAAAATCTGTCTCTACAGTGACACCTAGTGGTAATTTTGTAGTATTCTGGAACAGCTTCTGCAAAGAAACGGTTGCACAAATTGAGGAATTATACCCCACGTTGTAGAATTGATATTTCAAGTGATTTAGTGGAGCAGTGAGAGTTCCTGACTAGCATACAGAGATAATGGGTTCTAATCCAGGGTGATGCAGCTATAGACATTAGTTTTTGAATGCTCTGTTCCTGTAAAGTGTTTTTAACATTGGTCTGACATCCCAATAAGCACTTTGTGAGTAAATATGTCTTGTTTTGATCATAAAAATTAACATTATTAAAAAAGATCCAGTAATTTATTTATTAGGTGTACTTTATTAGGTACACCTTGCCACATTAAAACCTCTTTTGCCCTCAACACTGCCTTATTTCTTTGTGGCATACACAGAAAAAAAGTGAAACTACCGTGTCTTTCATTTAAAGTAATTTTTTTTTTAAATATTGGATTAAGTGAAAACAATATGGTTTCTGTTTTTTATTATTATTTTACATTATGCTTTTTTTTTATTATGCTTTCACATCTGTTGTTCGGTTAATTTGGTCCAGACTAAGGGCAACAAATGATACACTGTAGCATTGTTCTGCCGTTTTTGGGTCCTTTTTACACCACACTGATTGCTTTGAAAAGAACGAGTAGGTGCAGCCATTTAAATCTCTTTGGCTCGAGACTTCCGGTCTCATTCACTTCCATTCATTTTTAGATGTTAAAAACAGCTCAATATGCTGCTTGATGTTGCAAATTGACATTTTCTTATTATATTATTCTGCTTTGTTTGTATAATCATGCAAATACTTGTTTGTAGAGCAAGTAGTTTGATCGTTTTCTGTGGTTTATTATTCCTAGTTATTTTCCCATAGGGAGCTGAATCGAAAGTTCTAAAACAATCGCAAAAACGAGCGCACTTCCGCATTGAAGAATAAGGTCAATACTATATAGTTAGTATACATCACTTTAGACAAACTATATATTTCAAGAATGAAGTGCGGCTGTGACTGGAAAACAATGTTTTAGTGCATTGCAAATGGCGAAGGCTCATTGCAAGTCACTTCAGGTGGAGGCATGAATTAATTTAGCTAAACTGTGACATGGTTATCTTCCGGAAATATTATCCATGATCCATCAGGTAATGTTTTCCCTCTCTGTGTCTGTTAAAAATTGTTGGTAAAGCGCTGTCAACAAATATTTTTCCTCCACATCCCATAATGCACATCGCATCAGACTACGGAAGCTGGATTAGTCCAAAAAGGTGCAGTACTTTTTGCGGTTGTTCTAGTTATTCTAGTTCAGATCATGTTCTCACCACAAACGAACCGCTCCATGTTTTGTTTGAATGCGTATTGAGACCACACCTTCAAGGAGGACTTGGTATGCTGTTTTGGTCCAATTTTAACTCGAGTGCGATTACTACATTCACACCTGCCCAAAGAGATACCCCCCCCGCCCACCCCCCCACACACACACAATAAATCTTTTGGTTAATGTTAAACTATTATTACATTTTTCAGTTTCAACCAAGTCAAAACTATAATTTTAGGAAAATGTATACATTTTTTGACAAGTCCTTTTTTTTAATAGATTGGTCCAAAGCAAAATTATACTTTGATGTAAGGGTAAAAGTATGTTTTTCTAAAATTTATTTTTCTCTTGACTACAAATAAAATAAATACAGATTAAATAAAATTAAGTTTGAACCAAAAGTAAATTGTACTTTGAAAAACTAAAAAAATGGCTGTAACGTATTAGAATAATGTTTTAAAGTTGGTTCCAAGTATAAGTTTTTTTTTCAGGGTACAGTAGATTCAACAAGCTGCTGAAAACATTTCTCAGAGCAAATGTATTTCATATTGAAATGTAAACATCATATAGTTGAATTATAGAATTATAATTCTATAGAATTATAGACTCGGACTCATGATGTACTGTAAATCGCACATCCCAAAGGTGCTCTATTGGTTTGAGATCTTGTGATTGTGGAGGCCATTTAATTATTCTGAACTCACTGTCGTGTTCAATAAACCAGTTTGAGATGATTTGAGCTTTGTGACTTTGTGTTATCCTACACTGCAAAACCCAATAAGCTAAGGTAACTCAAACCGTTTGAGGAAACCGATTGCAACAAACCATTTAAGTTCAAAAACTAATCCTAATGCGTACTGTGAACTTAATCCATTTGAGTAAACGAAGCAATTTGAGCACAGTAAAACCCAATAATTGAAGAGAACTCAAACCAACTGAGTAATGTAAAACCCAATAAGTTAAGGCAACTCAAACCATTTGAAGAAACTGATTGCTTTAAATCATTTAAGTTAAAAAACTAATCTATATGAGTACTGTGAACTTACTCCATTTAAGTTTAAGTAATGAGGCATTTAATTAACTCATTACCTTCAACGAGTTAAATTCTTTTCAAATGAGTAGAATTAACTTTTAGTACATTTTGAGTTCACTAGACTCAATTCATTTGATAAAGTTGACTGTTGGGTTTTACAGTGTATACTGGAAGTAGCCATCACAAGATACAGTGGTCTTAAGGGGGTCGAGATGGTCAAATTCTATACTAAACCTGAATGAATGGTAGAAATTTTGTTTACATACATTTTTTTTATTGTTCAGTTTTGGTGGAGCTGTTGCTACAGCTTCACCTCTGGTGTGTCTTTCTACTTCTGTTGCTTATCTGATTAAGGTTTCATCATGTTCAGACTGAGATGCTGTTCTGCAGACCTTGATTGTTACAAGTGGTTATTTGAGTTAGACTCTAAAAGACTCTAAAATTTACACTCTAAAAATTCTGGGTTGTCATAACCCAATGTTGGGTAAAATTTTTTTACAAACACAACTCACAACTCACTTTTCTTTTGCTTAGACCCTGATTTATCAAGGGTTGCCACAGTGGAATGAACTGCCAATTACTCTGGTATATGTTTTATGCGGCGGATGTCCTTCCAGCCATTCCGCTGTGGCAACAAGTGGAGTAAGCTGATAGCTATATCAGTGAGTATGTTACATTACGCTATTTAACCCGATGGTTCAGTTTGTCCATGTTTGACTCTAGGGTGGGTTACAACAGGCCAGTATTTTTGAGAACTTTTCTATCAGCTCAAACAATTTAGATCATTCTCCTCTGACCTCTGGCATCAGCAAGGCAGTTTCACCAACCGAACTTCCATTCTCTGGATATTTTCTTTTTTTCAGACCATTCTCTGTAATCTTAGATATGGTTGTATGTAAAATCCCATTTCGATACCAGGTTCTGAAATACTCAGACCAGCCTGTCTGACAACATATCATGTTCAGAATCACCTAAATCGCAATAATGTGTTCAGTTTGAACTTTGTTATATTGCCTTGATTTGATTTATTTTGAACAGAATATCATACACTTAAGACTATTCTTCAAACAAAATGCATTTTGTCATAATCAATAACAACGTCAAAAAAAATATTGTATATATTGTACAATTCCTCATAACACAGACCCAGAAATTTAACATTACCGTTCTCATTTTGTTCTTTTTTTTATAATAGCCTCTAATCATCAACATATAAATAACTTTTTAAACTGATTTACCATCTGGACACTGTTTTAGAATCTGTTCCAGACTATTACATAAATTAATCCCACATCCAGACATACACAAGCTTTTTAAACTTTTCCTTGTTTTTAACATCCTGAAATTTTGTACTTTTCTTAAATTACACCCCCCTTGTCTTTCTTCAAAAGATTTTTTGTGTGCATTTTGACAGTAATTTATTCCTAGCCTTAAACATAACTTGTGCCATTTAAAATTTAACCAACTCATTAAACTTAAATATCTTCAACTTTAAAAATAAACAATTTGTATGCTTCAAATACCCTACATTTTCATTTATTCATTTTCTTTCGGCTTAGTCCATTTATTCATCAGGGGTCACCACAGCGGAACACACCGCCAACTTATCCAGCGTATGTTTTACACAGCGGACGCCATTCCAGCTGCAACCCAGTAACATCCATACACACTCATTCATTCACACACATACACTACCTGTGTCCTGGACACCACCTGTGTCCTGGATAAAAGTCCCTCAATCGGCACTTACCCATCATGGCCTCCTAATCATCCCCATCCACCAGTTGGCTCTATCACTGTCTCTTTACTCCACTAATAGCTGGTGTGTGGTGAGCGCACTGGCGCCGTTGTCCTGTGGCTGCCGTCGCATCATCCAAGTGGATGCTACACACTGGTGGTGGTGTGGAGAGACCCCCCTCATGATTGTGAAGCGCTTTGGGTGTATGGCCATACACAATAAATGCGCTATATAAAATACACATTACATTACTACCGCCAATTTAGTTGATGCAATTCAACTACAGCGCATGTCTTTGAACTGTGGGAGAAACAGAGCACCTGGGGGAAACCCACACGAACACAGGGAGAACATGCAAACTCCAGACAGTAATGCCAACTGATCCAGCCGGGGCTTGAACCAGCAACCTTCTTGCTTTGAGGCAACAGTGCTAAGCCACTGTGTCACCCTCCCACATATTTTACAGTTCTAATTACTTCTGTAATGTACATAAGAATTGTGAATTAGATTAAATGTATTTATCCAAATTTCAAAACAATAACTCATATATGGCAACATACGTGTATTATATAATGCATACATTGATTTATTGCCCAAGATAGATTTTATTTTATACATTATTGATACAGTTTTTACTTATTTTGATATATAAGAAAAAAATATTTGCACACTGTAAAACCCATGAAAACCCAATGAGTACTGTGAACTTAATCCATTGGATTACACAAAGCAATTTGAGCACAATAAAACTCAAACCAACTGAGTACTGTAAAACCCAATAAGTTAAGGCGACTCAAACCGTTTGAGGAAACCGATTGCTACAAACCATTTGAGTTAAAAAAAAAACTAATCTATATGAGTACTGTGAACTTACTCCATTTAAGTTGAAGTAATGAAGTATTTAATTAACTCATTACCTTCAACACTGAGTTCAAAACTCTTTTCAAATGAGTAGAATTACTTTCAGGACATTTTGAGTTCACTACACTCATTTCATTTGATAAAGTTGACTGTTGGGTTTTACTGTGCAGTTCTAATTTCATAATCTAAATATACCAACACTAAGAAACTTAATTGCATAAACTCTTTCTATAATTTTATTATAAATTTTCAAATCTATACTATGAATATTTGTTTATTTCCTAAATTAACATAAACTTTGTTTTACTTGTATCATCCGCAAATGAAGATCATTTTAACAACTCTGATATTTTACAGCAATCATTGATGTAAATTATAAACAGTATTGGAGCTAAAACGGATCCTTGTGGTATGCCACAAATTATATTTATATATGATGATTTGTGGTTACTAATTTCAACAAACTTGCCTATTTAAAAAAAAAAAAAAAAAAAAAAAAAAAAAAAAAAAAAAAAAAAACTGTGATCCCAATCTAAAGCTAGTCCTTAATTACCAAACATTTCCAATTTTTTTTTACCAAAATATTGATTCATTGTATTAAATGCCAGTGACGCAGTGGCGCAGTAGGTAGTGCTGTCGCCTCACAGCAAGAAGATCGCTGGTTCGAGCCTTGGCTAGGTCACTTGGCATTTCTGTGTGGAGTTTGCATGTTCTCCCTGCGTTCGCGCGGGTTTCCTCTGGGTGCTCCGGTTTTCCCCACAGTCTAAAGACATGCGGTACAGGTGAATTGGGTAGGCTAAATTGTCTGTAGTCTATGAGTGTGAATGAGTGTGTGTGGATATTCCCAGAGATGGGTTGCAGCTGAAAGGGCATCCGCTGCGTAAAAACATGCTGGATAAGTTGGCGGTTCATTCCACTGTGTTGACCCCAGATTAATAAAAGGGCTAAGCCGAAAAGAAAATGAATGAATGAATGTATTAAATGCCTTCTTTGAATCTATAAAAATTCTAACTACCTATTTCTTTTGATCTATCTCACGAGTAATTTCCTAAATACTTTTGTTAATGTCAGAAATGTTGAGCTATTTTTTCTAAAACCATATTGCTCATCAGCTAAAAGGTTGTGTGTTTCCATGAAGTTATCAAGATTTCAACAAAGATTGTTTCAAATATTTTGGAAAAGTGGGATAATAGAGAAGGCAGTCTATAGTTTGTAAAGTAGTATTTATCTCCAGGTTTATAAAGTGGTATTATCTTTGCAATTTTCATTTTATTTGGAAGTTTACCTGATTGGAAAGACCTACTACAAATATAGGTTAACGGCTCTGCGATTTCTTCAGTCACTTACTTTATTATATTTATATCAGTATTATTCTCATGATGCCTAATTGTATTGGAGTGTTGCCATCTAATCATGGCTGATTAGATTTTTGCAATAACAAACAGTTGAACATGCATACCTAAAGCGGCTTGTTAGTGTATATACAGTATAGAGTACACATCACATACAGAGGAGCAAATATTAAATAAATCATACGTTTTTAACTGTTCTCTTCTAGGAAAGACACTTTATTTAATTACAAAATATAATAGAAGCTGAGTCTGACCTGAGGAACAAAAATTTCAGATTCAGCTTTCACATTTCTGGGTTGATTTGCTTTGCACATATTAAACCAATTAAACCAATTAGATAAGTGGGTCAGAGACTTTCAGAATTCCAAATGATATGTTTCCTCCAGAAATGTGTTGCATGCGTGTCACTAATAATTCAGTGACCTGATTTTTGGGCATATCTTTCCAGTCGATGTCAGGAATTTTTGTTCAAGGATATGATCTTTAAAACATGTTTATATTTCAAATATAAGACATCTTTACAAGTATATCGTAGATAAAATACCAGTCTTTGAATAGAGAAACTGTAATTTTTGCATCATAAAGCATAAAATTTTGCCATATAATTATTGCCCTGCATTTGCCTATACTTTAAATGCATTATTTACAGTAACTCTATAGATTCACATGATTAAGTTAATAAAATGAACAGACTCTGCATTCAAAGAGTTAAAAATAATAATTAAATGATTAGTTTACATGTGCATTTGTACATTTAGAGGACCAATGTCACCACAAAAAAAAATTGTAAAATGTGAAAATACAGAAAGTTTTCTATAAAAGCTATGCTTAGAAATAAACATACAAAATATCACATACATATAAAAACTTAGAAATAAATATTATCACATTTTATATATATAATATATATATATATATATATATATATATATATATATATATATATATATATATATATATATATATATATATAAATATATATATATATATATATATATATATATATATATATATATATATATATATATATATATATATATATATATATATATTACTAAAAAGGTATTGCAATAATATAAAAACAAGGGGCTGAGTGTACATTTTTGGATCTTTAGTTAACAGGACAGTCAGAGAACAGACATGAAACTTGAATAATTGAATCTGCTAAAGCAGCTGCTAAATGCATAATGTAATGACAAAGCTTTAATATAGTGCACATAAAAAAAGAAGGCCCTGATAAGTTCACAACTGTTTTAAGGTCAGATTAATCAAGTCTGTAAAATGAATAACTAAAATGGAACACAATAAAAAAACTCAGTCCTCTTAAACATGCATTGCCATGGAACTTAAAAGAAGGTCAAATTGAAATATGCCACTGTGGGATGTGAACTTGGGATGTCTTAGGAATTAAATGTATACAATAAAGGAAGTGTAAAATAAATATAGCTACTACTTTATTAGGAACTGTTTGATAACACAAAAGAGGGCAGCACAGTGGCTCAGTGGTTAGCACTGTCGCCTCGCAGCAAGAAGGTCGTTGGTTTGAGCCACGGGTGGGTCAGTAGGTGTTTCTGTGTGAGTTTGCTTGTTCTCCCCGTGTTCACGTGGGTTTCCACCAGGTGCTCTAGTTTCCCCCACAGTCCAAACCCTGCAAGCACATGACATCAACATAATGTCATATTGACGTTGTACCCCAATGTTGTGGGGACGTTGGATTTTGTTTGGAAATGAAAATCGGGTTGACGTCAGAACCCAACGTCAGTTCAATGTCCAACGTCCAACCTAAAATCAATTAAATATCAACATCTAATCATGATACACATTGACGTTGTGTGGACGTTGCCACTATGACATCTATCAGACGTTGGATTATGGTCACTTTCCCACACAACCTAAAATCAACCAAATATCAACGTCTAATCTTGTTACACCTTGACGTTGTGTGGACGCTACCACTGTGACATCTATCAGACGTTGGATTATGGTCACTTTCCCACACAACCTAAAATCAACCAAATATCAACGTCTAATCATGTTACACCTTGACGTTGTGTGAACGCTACCACTGTGACATCTATCAGATGTTGGATTATGGTCACTTTCCCACACAACCTAAAATCAACCAAATATCAACGTCTAATCATGATGCACCTTGACGTTGTGTGGAAGTTACCACTATGACATCTATCAGACGTTGGATTATGGTCACTTTCCAACACAACTTAAAATCAACCAAATATCAACGTAATTTGATGTCGTTATTGGACGTCAAAATAATGCTGTCCTTAAATGCTGGCTAGACATTGAATTTTGGTCACCTGACGTCATGACCTAAATCTAACCTAATATTAACATCTTATGATGTTATGTGCCTGATGGGAAGACATGTGCCATACTGAATTGAACAAGCTACATTGGCCGTAGTGTATGTGTGTGAATGCGGGAGTGTATGGGTGTTTTCCAGTGATGGGTTGCAGCTGGAAGGGCATCTGCTGTGTAAAACATATGCTGGATAAGTTGGCGGATCATTCTGCTGTGGCAACTCCTGATAAATAAATAGACTAAGCTGAAGGAAAATTAATGAATTAATAAATTAATGATACGGTACCACAAATACTGTAATCAGCCAACTGAAGGAACTCAATGCATTTAAACATGTAAACATAGTCAACACAATCTGCTGAAGTTCAAACCAAGCATTAGAATAGAGAATATCCCATTTAAGTTCACTCTACTTAAATAGTCTTCATAGTAACTAGATACCAGTATAGCAGAGCACCTTTGGAATGTGGTGTATATAAAGTAAAGCCAAAATACAGATATACTGAATCCTACGAAATGCAAATATCCTTTTTACAGGACCCATTATGGCTTAAGTTAAAAGTTAAATGTGAGCACTTACAATCTTTAAAATGCCATTATGAAGAGACTGAATGTGCAAATATTGTCTTAAGTGTAGAACTGTTTCGTCAGGGTATCAATTTTACATATATTTCCATTTGCTCAACAATTAGCCCATGGAATGGAAATGGAAATGTTTTTGGTAAGTCGCTTTGATACCAGTCCAAAACAGCAAATTGCAGAAAAGATTATATTTGATCAGCATCTAAGAAATGATGAGTATAATTTTGTCGTAACTGAAGAGACATTGTTTCTCAACTTAGTGACCTGCTATTCTAGATAGCATTAAGGCTGGTGCTTTTGCTCTCAAATTATAATCGCCAAGTTGTCTAAGATACTTCATCTTGCTCAGAATTTGAAATGTTATCGTATATTGCCTATAGATAAGGCAAGCTCATAATGCACTGTGAGACGTTCAGTGATAAATATCCATCTGGGAGGGTAAACGGAGCCAAGGGAAACAGGAAATAGTTAGGTCTAATTAAGAAAACACATTATTTGAGTCAATAAATGTGCACGTAACATATTTTGGTTGGTGATTAAAGGATCTAATTGTTAACTCAGCTAGCTTGTGCCATGTGAAGCTGACTCGTAGCAGATCTGATGCTTAAACTTATGAAATTCCTATTGTTGTCTGTTTAAAATATAGAAAAGGTTTTTAAATCTCACAATTTAAGTCTCATGATTCATATTTTGTCCTCACACTGGTGATTTAACTTCTTGCAGCTCCCACTTTTCCCTCATAATACCAAGTTATGTCTTGTAATTTGGTACTCTTGCTGTTCTGATTTTTTCTTAGAATTCTGAAATGACTTGTTATTCAGACATAAACTCAGATATGAACGTTTTGTGTGGAAAAGAAAATCATAATTGTAAAAGGTGAAAGTGCCCCTAATATGCAATTATAAGCTTGTTTTGGAGGTCTCTTACAATAGGTTTATATCCATTCAAGGCCAAAATATTGCTTCATTTTCTCATAATGTACATGTTCACACACATTTCTGAAAATCTCTAATGTTTTGTCCAATCAGGCTCTCAAAATATCTCCCTTCCAAGAGCTTATAATACTCTGATTGCACAGATGAGCCAATCTGTCTACCACTTACAACATATGTCAGAAGCCAAATGGCCATTACCATATCTGAATCTGCAGAAGATAAAAATGATCTTTTATCCCCAGCAATTATAAACTCTGTATTACAGTAACAATAGCATTTATCATCTCCTATCAATTACGACCAAACTCTTTGGAAAAATTAGCTGATCAAGCGGAACATCCATCCCAAGCATTACTTAAGCAGGAAATTGGCAGTGGTAAGTTTATAATTAGTTTGTGGTACAATATGATATAGCTGTGCAATTCATCCACATCAGCATAAACATGTGTCTACCAAAAGCTTGATGAAAACTTTGACCAAAGGACACCAAAACAAACTAAAATACAAGTACTGGTAATACATGACATATGGTCGCGATATTGAAAGACTATTATAACAACGTTATAATTCTTCTGAATTCTTCTAAAGATTTGATGATTATAACCAATCATACATGTTCCAGTTGAACTTATAAATGCAATGCCAATCAGAGGCCTTAAGATTAGTCACCATAAAAAAAATATTAATGGGATTTTTGTTAAACTGTTAGAATAAATGTTTTATTTCTACAATAAGTGTTTCCATTTGCAACACAGACTTAATAAGAAAATGTGCCCAGGGATACATTTTTGAGAACTGAGAATTATGTACTTGTGGGTCCATATGTAAAGAACGCTACGGGGGCAACCGCTGACTGCTTACCTCTATATGCACTGCTTTTCCAGTGTGTGTGCTTTGTTCTGTAGCTCACCACGAATGGTACCAGATTTGGACATGGAGCAGACCAGGGGTGCGTTTCCCAAACAACGACATAACTTGTGGCTGAACTAACATAGTACAATGCATCATTTGGGAAATGAATGATGTAGTGATGAGTGTGTGCCAAAACAGTAGTTTCTCTGTTGCAGATCTGATCCTTTGAACCACGTTAATTATAATGTAAAACGTCCATAATAATGCTCTAAACAGGGTGGAGTAACATTTTCTTTAAAGAAAATTGTGCAATTTGTATTGTTTTACACGCATTAAAAAAAATCCAATATTAGTTTTGGTAAAAACATGCACTCACTTTCCATATAAATTGAAAATACAGTAAATGGCACATGTAGGGCCAATGATTCCTTTACAAACATTTCTGAGAATATGCCATATTCTATTATTAAACATAAAACCACTTAGTAACACGTATTATAATCTCATATAAATAATATGAATCATTAATGGTTGTAATTTACAGTAGGCCATTTATTAAGAAATGAAGAAAAATCCTACTTAATAATAATAATAATAATAATATTTATTATTATTATTATTATTATTATTAATAATAATAATAATAATAATTATTATTATTATAATTATTATTAAGTAGGATCGTGTTTATTTTCTTATTTTATTTTATTGTAAAACTCTACTTTTACAATTTGACACATTCAAACCACTGCAGAAATGTTCTAACCAACAGGCCCATGTCATATACAGTACAGATACTTAATAAATAACCTACTATAAATTAAAAGCATTAACGTATGCTATATATTTATGTTTTCACAAGCTTTGGAGACATAAATTCCACTTTTAAATAGGTTACCTATAACTTTCGTCATGAGTTACAGCTGTGTTCAAAATAGCATAAATGTTTTCAAAGTGCACGACGAAGGGAGCACAATTGTCAATATGAAGATCGCTAAAACTGAACTGTAAAAAATACTTTGAAAGCAAATTACACCTAAGAGTGATGACTTTAATGTTTTTTTTTTAATCATTGCAAGTTTAAATGTTGGAACGTTCTAAATGAATAGGGCTTAGGGGGATAACTGGGAATAGAACACAACCAGGAACTCTGCCTCTAACTACAGCTCCAGAGGTGTAGTTGCAAACATACAAGTTTGCGGTGCATTTTGTGAATATTCGTTGGAACGATGGATTTTGGAAACTCCAAATCAACAAACTATGTTTGTAACAACGAAACTTGCGACCTTAGTTGGCTAACTATGGTTATCAGAAACGCACTCCAGACTGGGGTTTAAATCCGGCAAAAGACTGTTCCAGAAAAAAGAAAAAAAAGCCATCTCTCGTCGTGGTAGATGCAAGTGGACAGAGTGTTTTTTTAAGTTTGTTTTTTTTATTTGTTTTTGAAAACACTATCGGCTTGGTTTAGGGAAGGGGGTGGGTGGGTCAGTCAATATCAAGTTGATATTATCTACGATGACAGGCTAAACGTCTTCTCTCACGGATGTGCGCGTGAAGGACATACATAGAAATGTTCAAAGCAGCCTTTGGTGGATTTACGAGCAAAAAGCACCCCCAGTAACATATTTTAGGTTGTCAAAAATGTACATGGTGGCCTCTAGTAGATTTGTGAAAACAAAAACTGCAAGATGACGTAGCCCCCGGTATGTATTTCTCGGTTCTCAAAAATGTATCCCTGTGCACATATTACCAATGAGCCTTGGTTGTCATTTGGCTTGATGTTAACCACACAAACCTGCTAAAAATAGTTAGGTATAAGTCAAAAGATGTTGACATAATAACCACTGGCTTGCATTATTCTACATACAGTAGGTCTACAATGATTATGTATGGAAGTTCAGAATCAGTTTTTGCATTTAAGAGACAATAACTTTTTTGGGAATACACTTCAATCTTTAAAACTTTGCAGATCTTATATTCACAAACAGCTTCATTACAAAATGCATGAAAAGTAAGATCCAAAAATACAATAATACCTTTGGCACCTCAACAGTCTTATTATGATGAATTAATGAATTAACTCTGAGAAAATGTCAGAAATGTTCAATAAATAATGTAAAAAAATATTCGTTTTTATTTCAGTGGCAGAAATTGGTTTCCATAGATTCCATTTCTCCCTTCCCATATTCATCCTAACCCTCTATCTTACATCTTGATTTAGTCTCTGCTTCTGTGTGTGTGTTTGAACACTGGATTGATTTGTGTCTGTGGATACGAGTAAACAGCTTAGGATAGAAGAGTGCTTCGCATCTGATTGACGGTTCCCATGACGCCAGGTGCATTCCAATAAATGTCATCTAATATCCAATGGAGATGTGTTTCCCCAAAAGAGCTTGATCCACCTCCACCCAGACAGACTAACCCCAGTGCAGCTCTGTCTCCTGCCTAAACATTTATGACATTTACAGTGCATTATCCAGTTTGGAAGTAGTGAAGGGCAGAGAGAAAGCGAGAGGGAGAGATAGAGAGAGTCACGTTTTATAGGGTTGGAGTCTGGCGCCACTGTGCTGCTGGTGGAGGACAGTCATGTACTGTAGTCAGGTTTGGCAGAAAATAGCCCAGGTGCTGTAGCCTCAACTCATGGCAAATAATACTCGACCATGTGTTAATAAACAAAATCAAGTAATTATGGAGTAAAAGACATCTGTGAAGGACATGTCAAGCCCTATGAAACCATAATGTAATTAAACAACTGAAATAAACAATAAAAACCAATACATCATTTATAGCATGGGTGGATGAATGGATGGATGGCTGGATGGACGGACGGACAGATATTAATATAAATAAACATATGTATAGATGGTGGGTGGATGTATTGACGGATAATTAACAGGCGGATGTTTGGTTGGATGGATGGAAAAACTTAATTGATGACAGAGAGATAGATGGATGGATGGATGGATGGATGGATGGATGGATGGATGGATGGATGGATGGATGGTGGACGGACGGACGGACGGACGGACAGACAGAGAGACATAAAGTAAACAAATGGGTAGGAGGTAGATAAAATATCTATGATAGATAGTAAGATAGATAGTAAGATAGATAGATAGATAGATAGATGGATGGATGGATGGATGGGTGGGTGGATGGTGGACGGACAGACAGAGAGACAGAAAGTAAACAAATGGGTAGGATGTAGATAAAATATCTATGACAGATAGATAGATAGATAGATAGATAGATAGATAGATAGATAGATAGATAGATAGATAGATAGGGGAGAGCGGGGCACAAAGTAACACTTTTGGTCAAATAATGAACAAAGTAATAGGGTTAGACAAACCATATTTTTTTACCAACAACACACAAGCCTCTCCTACAAATGAGCACTGAAATTATGATCACCGGACCTATGGTTTCTGTGCAGTATTGGCAAAAGTGCCAGGAGTAAAAATTTTACTATTTACCCCACCTGCGGGGCAAGTTGTAACAGACAGGGGGTTAGTTGTAACACATGCTTATGAAGGCAGATTTCACACAATTAATTTAAATTCAGTTTACTTTAAATAGTAGCTATATTTCCTCAGTAATTGGCTCATTTCTTTTTTATTCTACACAGCACAGTATGTTTGTTTATTGGATAAACACATTTGAATCTATTTGCATTATTATCCATTTATCCATTATTATTCAATGTGTTTATTTGCATTATTAGCAATAAAATATATATTTTTTCATTTTTATTTAAAAAGTTCTCAACGTCACACTTTAAAATTCAAAAAAAATGTTGTTAGTTTTATTGGTGTCCAACAGTGTGTGGCTTCATTGTAACACCCTGTTACAACTAACCCCGCTGTGTCATGTTTTACTCAAAACTGGCTAGCAGTCACTGTGTATCTTTTACATCTTTCAAAATGGTTTCCTATTTTAGCCTACAAGACGGCGATCACAACAATATAAGATTTTACTAACATACTTTCACCGATTTTTTTTTTTTTTTTTTTTTTTTTTAAATAAAAAAATATCGACTGTAATAAAAAATACTTTTATGCTGCATAAATGGTTTCTCCTGTGTTTCTCATCCAAATTTCGCCAAAAATTTTCAATAATTGGCAGGAAGACGTCTGCCGACACTGTGGCGAAAACCTCGGAAGCATGCCTTGATTAACCCTGAGCAAATACCTTAAAACTACGTGTTACATTTAACCCTGCATTACTTTGTGCCCCGCGCTCCCCTAGATAGATAGATAGGTAGGTAGATAGGTAGGTGGATGGATGAATGGATGGATGGATGGTGGACGGACGGACGGACGGACGGACGGACGGACGGACAAACAGACAGAGAAACAGAAAGTAAACAAATGGGTAGATAAAATATCTATGATAGATAGATAGATAGATAGATAGATAGATAGATAGATAGATAGATAGATAGATAGATAGATAGATAGATGGATGGATGGATGGATGGATGGATGGATGAATGGATAAATAGATAGACAAAGTAAACAATTGGGCAGGAGGTAGATAAATAAGACAGACAGACAGATAGATAGACAGACAGACAGACAGACAGACAGACAAATAGATGTATAGATCATTTTATATTTTCTAACTAAACTTTCATAAATTCATGAAGAAACATTTTATTTATTGCAAGGGCATCATCATATTTGTTACTCCTTAAACCATTTTAGTCCCAGATGTAGTTCATATATATTGATTTTCTTTATATTTTGAATTCAAGGAGACCACAGTTCAAGTCCTAGGGGATTTTACTGTACATTAAACTTAAGTAGCAGCATTTATTTATGACCTTTAGAGACCTGTAGAAAGTTTGTAGAAATCCCAAGAAAATGGCTGTGAATGTTCCATGGAGTATCAACAAAACTCCCGAGAAATGATAATGGAAGTGATAATTAAGCCTGGAAATGATTAATCTTAGAGATGCTGACATGAATCAAGGTGGCGGATAACATTTCCGTGTCTGTGCATCATTAAGATCTGTGTTGTAAATCATCAGCACAGCTCTTTCCAGTTGATTTCGGTTTTGGGGTTAATGTGCGGTGGGATAATTGCCTCTTGTTCCTATTTTTTTTTCCCTCCAAATTATTTTCAGTGTTCAATAAGCTAAGATCGAGAGTAGCAATTACCACACGCGCACCTCATTGCATCTGCATTATTCAAGCATTCGGAATGGAACCTTGCAACTTCCAGGTTCGGTTAAATGCCGTGGCTTTTCTCTGTCGGGACACAAACAAACATGATGGAGTGCTTTCTCAAAGTCAGGAGAGAGGACACGGCAGCGGAGGAGGGTGGTGATGTATGGCTGTTCCATCAGCGAGTGGTAGGCTGTTGGATTAATATGAGAAAAATGGCACTCTATCCGAATAAATAAAAAAATAAGAATAAAATAAATAAATAAAAACAAAGACTTGTGAGCGCTCGCAGCACTGGCAAATAGACAAGTGTTTGTATCATACTCATGACGCTTTAGTACTCCTGTCGCAATTGCTGCCAAATGTATTGTTTTGCATTAAGGTTAATGTTTTCGAACAAACATGTTTACCAGTCATATTTCATCAACACAATAAAATCAAGAGAGAGAGAGGCAATTTGGCATTGGAGACAGAGAGGCTGTCAGGGCACATATTAAATGATCACTCCATTACTCTCTTGTACTAGAGATTAATGCAGGCCGGAATGAAGAACTCGGGGTGAGTTTTTGGCCGTCGAGCAGAATCTGTTCCCCGAGGTTTATCTGCGGTCGTTGCAAATCAATTAAAAACACTCACCTCCTGAATGCGCCAGGCCCCTCTGCTGAATATTGATCTCATTAAACTCGCCACTAGGAACTCTCTGTACTGAATTAGGAGACATTTGTAAATTTGGAATTGGACGTTTGACATTTAAAAGTTGGATAGACAGTGGGTATTATGCGGCACCGTACAGATAATCGCCTCAAAGGCCAAGGTGTTGTATTCTGTGCTAAAACATTTACTGTGGCAAAGCACTGAGGACAAAAGGCCCTGTTTGCTAATGATGTTGTGTGATTTGCTTATTTGCATGCTCAGAAATTGTGCCTGTTGTTGATTTATATTATTAGAGTATCATTTGTTTTTTTTCCCCCTGAGCAAAACATAAAGACTACTGTATAATACATTTACACTATGATTATTATACATGTTTGTTAAAGTTTTTTTAATTAGGAGTTTGTTTGTTTTTACCTTAAGGCATAAAAATATAATTTACTGAAAAAACAACAAATAAAACCAATCAAATAAATAAATAAATAACCTAAAACCTATTTATTTCCAACTTAAATCCAACTTGATTAATATTATATAGATAAATGAAGTCAAAAAACAATAGAAATAGAAGTGTGAAAGAATATGAAGCTATTAATTAAACTACTGTAGTTACTAAAATACTAACATAACGTCAATAATTAGATGTAGGTTTTAAAAACATACATACACTCACTGGCCACTTTATTAGGTACACCTGTTCAACTGCTCATTAACACAAATTTCTAATCAGCCAATTGTATGGCAGCAACTGAATGCATTTAGGCATGTAGACATGGTCAAGACGATCTGCTGCAGTTCAAACCGAGAATCAGAATGGGGAAGAAAGGTGATTTAAGTGAATGTGGCATAGTTGTTAGGGCCAGATGGGCTGGTCTGAGTATTTTAGAAACTGCTGATCTACTGGGATTTTCACGCACAACCATCACTAGGGTTTACAGAGAATGGACCGAAAAAGAGAAATTATCAAGTGAGCGGCAGTTCTTTGGGCACAAATGCCTTGTTGATGCCAGAGGTCAGAGGAGAATGGCCAGACTGGTTTTAGCTGATAGAAAGGCAACAGTAACTCAAATGACCATTCGTTACAACTGAGATATGCTGAAGAGCATCTCTGAATGCACAACATGTCGAACCTTGAGGCGGATGGGCTACAGCAGCAGAAGACCACACCAGGTGCCACTACTGTCAGCTAAGAACAGGAAACTGAGGCTACAATTCTCACAGGCTCACCAAAATTGACCAATAGAAGATTGGAAAAACGTTGCCTGATCTGATGAGTCTCGATTTGTGCTGCGATATTTGGATGGTAGGGTGAGAATTTGGCATCAACAACATAAAAGCATGGATCCATCCTACCTTGTATCAACAGTTCAGGCTGGTGGTGGTAGTTTAATGGTGTGGGGGATATTTTCTTGGCACACTTTGGGCACATTAGTACCAATTGAGCATCATGTCAATGCCACAGCCTACCCAAGTATTGTTGCTGACCATGTCCATCTCTTTATGACCACAGTGTACCCATCTTCTGATGGCAACTTCCAGCAGGTTAATGCGCCATGTCACAAAGCGTGAATCATCTAAGACTGGATTCTTGAACATGACATTGAGTTCACTGTACTCAAATGGCCTCCACATTCACCAGATCTCAATCCAATAGAGCACCTTTGGGATGTGGTGGAATGGGAAATTCACATCATGGATGTGCAGCCAACAAATCTGCAGCAACTGCGTGATGCTATCATGTCAATATTGACCAAAATCTCTGAGGAATATTTCTAGTACCTTGTTGAATCTATGCCACGAAGGATTAAGGCAGTTCTGAAGGAAAAAGGGGTCCAACCGGGTACAAGTAAGGTGTACCTAATAAAGTAGCCAGTGAGTGTATATAAATCCATGTAGGTTTATCAAATGAGACAATGATTAGTTATAAATAAATCACAGTACATCATATTTGTCTTTTTCCGATTCCAGTTTTCAAAAGATTCAATCTAATCTAATTGTGGCCTCAAAAAAAATGTAATCTGTTTTGTTGATGTAGATTTGACTCCATATAACCATCTGGATTACTCATCATAATTGGGACCTGCCATTTAAATCTTAAAGCTCCTGTGAATAATGAGGCTTCTAAAAAATAATAATAATAATGTCAGGAAATGAGGCATGCTACGGGCTAAACGGTTACTGGAAAGGTATTTTGGTCCATCTCTTAAGCATCTTTTATTAGTAGTTTGCCTTGGTGAATCATTGATGTGATTTAGCAGAAGGAAACAAATCTTATTTGAAACATCCTCTTTCATCCCTTCAAAGCAACAGCTAATCCCCCCTCGTCCCTTAAAAGGGGAGATGGAATCTCTCTCCTCTATTCAAACAGGGAGGTTCCATCTACGTTAAGTGGTGGGTGATTTTACAGTCACTTTGAAATCAAGGTTGCATACATGCTGCACTCTGCATTGTGACTCCTCCAGGTCCACTCATGAAATGTTCCCACACTTGTGAGTTAACTGAGCCATTCATTTACATCAGCAAGGCAAATTAGGCAATCCATTATGGTCCTCTGTTTAAACAAATTACTCTGCGCACATCAGCCTTGGTGTGTTTACAGCCCTGTGCGGGGGAAAGGGGGGCTGCGGGGGCAGAAGGTCATGTGTGCATTAATGAGATAAGGCTGTATTTAAAGTGTGTGTGTGTGTGTTTTCAGAGCAGGATGGATGGATGTCCGTCGGAGTGCTGATGCAGCAGGGTCTGTCCTCTGCTCATCCTTTTTCAGTTTCTCTCATCCTTCTTCATCCTCCTCCTCCTCCTCCACACAATCTATCGCCATGTTTGCTCATTGATCTGTGAGTCTGACATAGATGCAGGGCGAAAGAAAGCTTTCCCTCTCCAATAGAAAGAGGAGTCATTGCCTTTTAAGACACTCGCTGTCTCGCTTGCATGAGTGACTGTTGCGCCACTGCAATAAATAGACTATTAAAAAGGCACGGAGACAAAATGTAATTACGGAACACTTCAATGACCTTCCTGTTAAAAATCACAACTTCATTCCACTGAAGCTGCTGTGTTAGCTTTACTTGAAATCCAGTCTCCAATTGCCACAACTCATTGGGTAAATAAAGTTTAGATGACATTTATTAGTTTGCTGTGACAGGACAGTGGATGGATGGATGGAAAGGTGGATAGATAGACTAGATTGACTGACCAATATTAGTATAGATCGATGGATGCAGATGGACAGATGAATAAATGGATGGATGTAGGACTGGATAGATAGATATATGGATTATAGATGGGCAGATAGACAAATGGATCAATGGATGAGCAGATAGATAGATTGCAGATAGATAGATAGATAGATAGATAGATAGATAGATAGATAGATACTGTAGATAGATACTATAGATAGATACTATAGATAGATAGATAGATAGATAGATAGATAGATAGATAGATAGATAGATAGATAGATAGATAGATAGATAGATAGATAGATAGATAGATAGATAGATAGATAGATAGATAGATAGATAGATAGATAGATAAATAGATAGATAGATAGATACTGTAGATAGATACTATAGATAGATAGATAGATAGATAGATAGATAGATAGATAGATAGATAGATAGATAGATAGATAGATAGATAGATAGATAGATAGATAGATAGATAGATAGATAGATAGATAGATAGATTGAGCAGATTGATAGATTGATAGTAACAGAAGGATGGTTCGATGGATGGAAGGACAGATGGATATATGAATGAATAGATGGATATATGAATAGATGGATGGGTAGATGTATGTATGGTTGGATGGATGTATAGGTTAATAGATGGATTATAGGTGGGCAGATAGACAAGTGGATCAATGGATGAGCAGATGGATAGATGGATAAATTGATAGAGTGACAGAAGGATAGTTGGATGGACGGAAGGACAGATGGATGAAAAGATATTAATATAGATAAATGGATGCAGGGACAGATGAATAGATAGATGTGAGGTTGGACAGATGGATGGGTGAATGGACAGGCAGATATATGAATGGATGAATGGGTGGATGTATGGACGAATAATGAATAGGCAGATGTTTGGTTGGATGGATGGACAAACTGATTGATGACAAAGATAGATGGATGGATGGATGGATAGATAGATATATGGATTATAGCTGGGCAGATAGACAAGTGGATCAATGGGTGGGTAGATGGATAGATGGATAAATTGATAGAGTGACAGAAGGATGGTTGGATTGATGAATAGATATTAATATAGATCAATGGATGCAGGGAATGTGATGTGAGGATGGACAGATGGATGAATGAATGGACAGGTGGATATATAAATAGAAAGATGGGTGGATGTATGGACAGATAGATGAACGTGGATGTTAGATAGATAGATAGATAGATAGATAGATAGATAGATAGATAGATAGATAGATAGATAGATAGATAGATAGATAGATAGATAGATAGATAGATAGATAGATAGATAGATAGATAGATAGATAGATGAAAGGATAGATAGATAGATGAATGGATGGATGAACTAGATATTAATATAGATAAATGGATGCAGGGATGGATGAATAGATATATGAGAGGTTGGACAGATGGATGGATGAATAGACAGGCAGATACAGTATATATGAATGGATGGGTGGATGTATGGGTGGATAGATGAATAGTCAGATGTTTGGTTTGATGGATGCACAAACTGATTGATGATAGACAGACAGACAGACAGACAGACAGACAGACAGACAGACAGACAGACAGTAAACAAATGGACAGGAGGTAGATAAAATAAGTGAATAAATAAGTGGACAGAAGGATTGATTGATGGATTTATGAATAGCTTGAGGGATAAATAGACAGATGGATAAACATAGATGGATGGGTGGATAGATTTAAAATGGACAGACAGACATCCAAAAAGATAGACAGGTGAATAGGCAGATGGATGGAAGCATGGATGAACAGAATGGAGAACAGATAGACAAGTGTATGGATAGAGAGACAGTTGAACGAATGGATGAACACAGGGTCAGATACTGTAGATGAATAGATAAATAGATGGGGAAGGATGGATGGACAGATATATAGATGGATAAATGGACAAACAGAAGGGCAAATAGATAGCCAAAATGACAGACTGAGATCTGACTGAGAATAGACAGAACTAGACAGATAAATAAACATCTCTTTGGTGTACTAAACTCTGGACGCTTTAAAGCCTCTTGAGAAAAGCTGGTTTGTCTGGATTAATTAAATGGCATCTCTGTGTAATGACAGACCCTGTGACGGCACCATTTGGACAGGCCAGTCGTGCTGTCCTTAAGATGTGCTTTAGTGATTAGATCAGCCTTTTGACGAGAGTGACAGTCAACTCTGGGCTTAAGTGGACCATAGTAAAAAAAAATGTTTTCACTATTGCCACTTAATGTCAGCACATTGTCAGTCACAGCAAATCTACGGTATATCTTGATGTGCATAAAAGAGCAGAAAATGTGTCTACAGTAAAAAGAATCATAATGGAAGCAGCCTGTTCATCCAACTGAAAATGGTTTAAAATATGGATCGGTTTACCATATCACACCATTTGTGAAAGGGTTAGACTCTAACCACACTTTGGTAATTTATGAGTATAGCTAAATAAAAAAGTGAAGCTATTTTTCATGATCTATACTACATGGTTTTAAATGGATTGAGGCAGACTTCATAGCAGTTACATTGATTAGCAGATGTACAGATCAATGGATGGATGGATGGACAGATATGTATATGGGTAGAAAGATGGACAAGTGTATACGTACTTGGACAGATCAATAGATAGGTGAAGGGATAAACAGATGGACAAATAATGAAGAGGTGAATAAATGGGGGGATGGGAATGTGGATAAATGAATGTATGGAGAAATGGACTAGTGGTTTAAAAAGATCGATGGAGATGTGGATAAACAATGAAGGGATAGGTGGATGGATGAATTGTTGTAAGTATGTGGTAAATAAATTGATGGATGGATTGACAGCTGGACAGGTGGATGAATTGATAGATGGATTTATGCATAGACAGATGAATGGATGGACGTTTGAAGATATATACTCACTGGCCACTTTGTTAGGTACACCTTACTAGTGCCAGGTTGGACCCCCTTTTGCCTTCAGAACTGCCTTAATGCATCGTGGCATAGATTAAACAAGGTACTAGAAATATTCCTCAGATCTATATTGACATGATAGCATCACAAGGTTGCTGCAGATTTGTTGGCTGCACATCCATGTGCGAATCTCACGTTCCACCACATCCTAAAGGTGCTCTATTGGATTGAGATCTGGTGAATGTGGAGGCCATTTGAGTACAGTGAACTCATTGTCATGTTCAAGAAACTAATCTGAGATGATTCACGCTTTATGACATGGAAGTAGCCATCAGAAGATGGGTACACTGTGGTCATAAGGAGATGGGCATGGTCAGCAACAATACTCGGGTAGGCTGTGGCATTGCCATGATGCTCAACTGGTACTAATGGTCCCAAAGTGTGTCAAGAAAATATTCCCCGCACCATTACACCACCACCACCACCAGCCTGAACCATTGATACAAGGCAGGATGGATCCATGCTTTCATGTTGTTGATGCCAAATTCTAACCCTACCATCTGAATGTTGCAGCAGAAATCGAGACTCATCAGACCAGGCAACGTTTTTTCAATCTTCTATTGTCCAATTTTGGTGAGCCTGTGCAAACTGTAGCCTCAATTTCCTATTCTTAGCTGACAGGAGTGGCACCTGGTGTGGTCTTCTGCTGCTGTAGAATGCCAGACCTTTCTCTGTAAACCCTAGACATGGTTGTGCGTGAAAATCCCAGTAGGTCAGCAGTTTCTGAAATACTCAGACCAGCCTGTTTGACACCAATAACCATGCCACGTTCAAAGTCACCTAAATCACCTTTCTTCCCCATTCTGATGCTCCGTTTGAACTGCAGCTTGAGTTGCTGCCATATATTTGGCTGATTAGAAATTTACGTTAACGAGCAGTTGGATAGGTGTACCTAATAAAGTGGTTGGTGAGTGTAGACGAATGTATATAGTATAAAGCTAGCTAGATAGATTCACAGTATGCAATTTAGGAAGCTAGCTAATTAGAAAAGTGTACAAGTTAAATTTTTCATGATCCATAAATCACTGTTTAAACGGAAATACACACACTCCACAGTGATTGCTTATGCATAACCAGAAGTTATTGAAAAGTAGTTCTGCTTGGAAATGATGATTTATTTTGGCAACATTACAGCTCAAGCATATTATTTCTCCCCAAGATTTTATCCAAGTACTTTATTAAAAATACAAGCTTAACATTTCTGCTTTTAAACCCTCCCACCCGCTGTTAGGCACTCGTTATAAGTTGTAAACACATTACCAGCTCATTTTTGAGCTCATTATTGTCTGTGATAATCGACAGCACGCCACAGATGCTGCCCGTAGACACCGAATTGCAAATAACCCGGAATATTTCTTTAATGTTGGTTGTAGTTTGAAATCGTGATTTAAATGGCTATTTAAAGGGTTTTTACAATAATTATATCATGCAGCACAATGAAAAGGCAAGCGTTTGGCAGTGCATTAAAGAACTGGTAGCCTCTTAACATCAGGCTATTCACAACGGCCTTGAACGAATTTGGATCTGATGCAGAAGCAGATGCCAAGTGAATGGATATGCAAACAGCCTTTGGAAATAATATTCAGTTTATTGGCCTTGAATTCATTGAGCACTTGGATGATGTACCCCACTGCTTCTATTTAATGACCATCGTGTTTAAAAGCCCCTCGTACTGTAAATCTTCAGTTTAAATCCGCCTGCAGTGTGCAGAGGTCTGGCAATGGGAGTGTGAGGAACAGACTGAGACACTTGCTGTCACTTCGTTCCCCACCTTGTCATTCCTGCCAAGGCCTGAGTGACTCAGGAGATGAAACACCTGTGGGATGCTTTGTCCGCTTATTAAAGCCCAGCGTCAAATTGAAACACTGTTATTTAGCACGTACTGCTGACTTTGGAAAAATGGACCACTCGGAGCGGAATTGGAAAAAAGGGTTTGAGGAAGGCAGACTCTGAGCCTTTTAATACATTATACAGCATTAATGAGAAATAGATGGGAAAAAAGATTACAGCAGGAAAGGCTTATGGTTTTATTTAATACCCAAACAAAAAAAAATCAGATGTTTATTCCCTACAGATTTGTACTGAATAAGCAGAATCATTAAATTGCCTCTCCAGATTCCTTCATTTTAAATAGCGGCACTGATGGAGTGACGAGGGTCTGAATATGAATCTCTTTGATTATGGTGTAAAGAATTTCTTTTAATTAAGCTGAGTATAATCACTGAACGCAGGCTTATTCGCATCGAACAGTTAATTATTGATTTCTTGTGCGAAGTGACAATGTAATTATTGCATGCTGGCAAAACTGATCTAAGATGTCAGTCAGGCTTGTTTAATCAAGGAGGTTGGTCTTTTGTGTAACCTTTCAGGGGTCTAATTAGGTGGATTTTTGCTACTCTGTTTATGAGGTAATGAAATAGTTTCATTCAAATTATGATGGACAAAAGGTTTGATTTCTAGTTTAGAACTATTATATTCACGTTGCATATCTATGGCTGTTAAAAGGAGAGTTCTTGTCTCTCTGTTTACCTACCTTCATGTCATTCCAATCCTTTCGGCTACTTTTTGGATGTTTGATGAAGAGGGGAAAATGCTTTCCATGCTTGGCAATATCTAATGTCAAATGTAGCAGAGAGGCACTGGCCTATAAACCGTTGACTTGTCCATGCAATTAAATGAGTAACATAAATGGGGGAAATACAATTACATTATCTGTGCACTGTGATTGAATCCCAGATATCTTGGAATTAATCTGAATATAATCAGAAAACTCTAAATATTGTGCAGCAGAGACTTGTGATTTCTAAATTTAAATTTTAATGCTTAATATTTTTCTTGGAAAGTAAACTTAGTTTTGGGATGTTCCTAACCACACAAGGACAAATTATATAATTAGATAATTTGAATTACACTTGGGGCTCTGAACAACAAAACACGCACAAGTGTCTTTTTTAAAATTGAGAATTAGATTATTTGAAAACTGAAAAAAATGAGCTTCTTATTCTAGGAACTGAGTTTGGCACCCCTGATTTGGTAGTGAAAATCTGGAATCTGGGGGTTCCAAGATTGCCTTTAAAGCTGTCTAAGTGAATTGCAATATTTATACTTATCTTTTGATGACTTTTGATATATTTAAAGTTATAAATTTGAAAAACTATATTTATGAAACATGATCTTAACTTAAAGGGGCTGTATGTAAGTTTTTGACTCTTCTAAAACATAAATATACCATAATATGTGTGCAGATATTTAAAAAAACATGCCAATTGAACATACAGTACATGTTTATCTGAAAAACAATGCTGAAGTCAGTTTTTCTGCTTTGAAAATGTGTTTTCCGTGCCAGAACGCTGTCTATGTTTTGGTAATTTTTCACCTGCCCAATGCCAGTTTAGCCAATTCTTGGTGCCTTGGTGGAAAACTGCATATTTTATTCATTCATTCATTCATTCATTCATTCATTCATTCATTCATTCATTCATTCATTCATTCATTCATTCATTCATTCATTCATTCATTCATTCATTCATTCATTCATTCATTCCGAAAGGCATGCGTCCGTGACCGAAATGCAATGTCCGGTGGACAGTAGCAGACTTCAAAATAGCTATGTTTCTATGCAAAAATGCAAATGAACTTAATGTACAAAACTGGAATATCGCATAAAAGATGTGCGAATAAAGCAGCGTGTCTATCCAATGAGTCAAAGCAAACAAAATCGTCACTTCCTGATTATCTAGCATCAAATATCAACAGTAAAAACGGAATTTGCTGCAATAAGAGAAGTTGCGTGAAGACAATCCTAACACGCAGTGAACGCGCGGTGCCGTTTGAAGGCGTGAGACGCGAAGCACAGACACTCTTGGTTCTGAAGGTAATTAATAATATAATAACACTAATACTGAGATGGTTAAGGGTTTTAGAATGACCAAAACAACATTTCAGATGTTTTACAATGTGCTCAGCCTGCTGGTGTGTCCATTCGCACACATTTTCATCATCATCATCTCTTATCTCTTCATAATAAAATCACATGACCTTTTTTAAATGCTCAAACTGGAATTTGTTTGGTGAAAGTTTTTCCTTCGTAGTTTATGCGGATCTATTCTTATCAAATAAAAAGTTTATCCTACTCGGATATGCGCACATGTTTTTTATGCGCATTTTAAAAATGTACAGGCACATCTTGATGTTTCCATCAACCGTATCATCAACCATATCCAAAATGCGCATAAAATAGAATAGAAAAGGATAGAAAAGTAGCTAATGAGACGCAGATTCAGTTCCACATGAGGTGGTTATTAGTTAGCAAATTATATAAATATTATGAACGTAAACATTAGGTGAGCAGGTTACATTGTAACCGCGTGTCCTAACAGCACGCTATGTAACTAGAAACGCAGTGATGAGCAATTTGGCTGTTTGCACCAGACGAAACACGACAGAAATTTTGATACAGCCATTCAAAAGCACAGAATATGCCCTCTCTCACAAAATGGTAAGGTTTATAGTCTATTTAATACATATTAACCCTCTTTAACCTTATTGAACGTACATGCTGAATCACTCATGTGTTTAGTTCTAAAGTTCAATTTCAAGATCTTTCAAGTTTATTTTCAAGATCTGAGGTGAGCTATCTGCTGCTGCTTTCAGTATTTGGCAATAAATGTAATGTAAAATGGCATTCAAACTCACATTGTTAGCATTTAACACTGAATAAAGCAAATGTGGTGTACCTGAGGTGATCATTATTATAGTTTCTGTTGTTCACCTGTGAGAAATAGAAGCTGTTTCTAATATATCAATTCGAGGTGTTGGTTAGGACAAAAACTCCTTTTAATATGGAAAATATTCCTTCTATCGAGTGCTGTTGCTTTTATTTAGAACACAGTTTAAATCACTTGCTCCTGTCCTCAATCTGATCCAGGAGTGCAATACCTAGTTCAACCACTGGGTGTCAAACTTACATACTGCACCTTTAATATTCTAATATTAAACACATACACAGACATACTGATGCTCATTTTTAGATATCTAAGTTTTCATTTAGATAGATAGGTTTCCGTTTAAATTAATGAAAAAATATACATATAATGTGTTTAAGTGTTTTTTACATGACATATTCACCAGTAAAATACATTGCAGTTTTGTCTGAAATAATGTTACGGTTGTAGCCGTATATTGGTTATATTTTTGCCTCCCGTTCTCTCTCTCTCTCTCTCGCTCTCTCCATGCCTGTCATTTCTGTAGGTCCGCCTTCACCACAGCTGATTGGTCAGGAGACAGATCTATCATCATTGGGCGACGTGGCACGGGAATATAAAAATGACGTCAGGAATAGCGGAGGAGACCACATTTTTCTTTGCATTTTTGTGTATTTTGCTAACATGATTATGAATTTCGTTGTTTTTGCTTAACTTTCGTTTGGGTAAAATTATTTTGCATTAGTTTGCCCACTTTGAGAAATTTTGTGATTTTTGTACACTTTTATTTCGATTGATTTGTTTGTTGCTTTTTGGCTCCGCTCTTTCCCGTCATATTGAGCTTTACCTCCTCAAGTTCACTCTTTTCTCAGAGTAAGGTGGATAGGGAAGATGTCTTACGACTTCCATTTTGCAAACACGTAGAAAATGTACTGTTAAAGACATCAGGTAAAAGGTGAACGTCATCTTTGTATTTATTTTATTCTACAGTTCAGTATAGGGAAGAATAGCCTAAGGCGCTGAAAACCTTTTTTTTCTTTTCATCAGTTTCTAGCAAGGTAAGGAGTTAAATCCGTTTTGTTGGCAGTTCTGTTGTCAGTGTCTTTTGCGTACACCCTCACATTGTGAAATTTACCACATTTTTAAAATGTTAGTCCTTATTAAATTCAGTGAAACAGTTAGCTACGACAGATAGTGTGCGCTTTGTCTACGACACGAATTACATTCCTGTATTCCACTGGAAAAGCAAAAGGTTCCGAAACAGGAGACTTAAATGTGTTTGGGGGATCTGCAATCTCAATATATGCGAAGCAGCCATCCTGTGTATACAGTAGTAATTGAGTGTGATCGCTCACTCAAGTCACATGACATGCACTTGGAAAATACTAACTTTAGAATATAATATTTAGAACAAAGGCTCATCATTACTAATACAATATAATCAAATGTGATAAAATAAAGATGTTTCGGTCAATTAGTTAGAGACAAGTGACGTCAACCTCAGCAATGGGCAGCAGGGGGCGTGAAAGTATCGCGGTCCGCCACGAGAGTTTTGCGATACATATCTTGGTTGGTGTATCGCGATATTTCGGAGTCAGGGTTCAATCTTCAACTGGCTGGCAGGAGCCGCCAGTGGCGGGTCACGTGACCTGGCAGTGGCTGGTGGCAGCCGCCAGTGTCCAACTGCCTAGTCGGTCGTGTGATCTGCCAGTGGCGGGTTAGTTGCAGTTGTGGCTGGTGTCGTTTGTCGCTTTTTCCTCCTCTGCATATATTGACTTATTATCATCATGAGTACAAATGTATGAAGGGTTTTTTTTTCATTGGGTACATTAGATACGTGCTCAAATGACCATACAACTGGGTAAAGTTTTGATATTTCGGTTCGGTTTGTAGTACACCCCTAAACGTGTAGCACATGTTTGTAGTACAACCCTAAACAGTATGATAGGCAGCTTTGTAATGATGACAGTAATGTACTAAAAAAAAAAAAAAACCTTGTAATTTTGAAAGATTTTCAATAGTTTTCAATACAATCCCCACTGACATGGATTCACAAAAAAAAAAAAAAAAAAAAAAAAAAACTACTGAAAATGCTGTAATAAGTATACCAGTAGTAAAACTATGTGCCTCTACACATACGTTCATAATATGAGAATAATAATTTATGTGTGTCCTTGTGATAAAAGGTTTCAGAATTACAGATATAGATGCTTTAAGAGTGATCTTTTGAGTGCTTTTTGAGCTTGACAATCACTATAAATGCTTTGTTTAAGGATTCATGAAAATACTACTTTTATGCATGACAATGAACCCATTTGAAATGCCATGAGGGCGAGTAAATAATGACATAATTTTCATATTTCTGAAATAACCCTTTAATCGTCTCATTAATGGGTTATTCTGAAAATATCAGGGATTTACTTTTCATGATCTGGCTCTCAGTGGCTCCATCCAGGTGAGACAGGGGTGCTCATAGAAAAAGATGTCACTGCAGCTTTTTTTTTCTTTTAAATTGGCAGTCTGCTGACTGCATCCCTCAGTGCACGAGAGAAATTGAATATGGATATTCGGCTCTCAGTCTCATTTATCCCTCTGGCTTATAGATGGATGTGTATTCAGTGGAAATGAACTTTTGGTGAGTAAATGGAATGGAAAGTGCCTGAAGAGGATCCACAGGAAGAGAGGGTGATATGTGACTGCAGTCGGAGGTATGACTGCCTTTGGTCTCTGGATGCATCATAGACATCAGGATTATTTGATCTGAATAATGCAGTCGGAATTCCAAAATGATACCAGGAGTAACATGCTGTTTATCCAACCCAGGCTTATGGAAAATACATGCCTGTGGTGACAGCATGCAGAAACGATAGTGTCGCTTGCATGTTTTGCGGCAGTTTGAAAGTGTAATGTCCACTTCTAAAAAACTGTGTTCAGTTTTCTCAGAAACAGATACATGTGATTGTGGGAAGGAACCTTTTATTACATTGCTTCATGCACATATTGCAGCAGTAAATCAAATAGCCGATGAGTTGTTCTAAAAGGTTAATGTTTCTTCACATTTGGGGAAAAACATTCTACCTACTATATTAAATTTAACTTCAGAGCTGCAGTGTGATGTGCACAGTGTGTCTACACAGGGTCTCATGCATGCACATTTAAAGTTCATGTTTTGTCTTTCTAAATACTATCTTCAATAGCTAAACGTCATAGCTGATAATGAGAGTGTGTATCAGAACTGTAGCCTTTTGTTCTGCTTGTTAAAAACAATATGAAGCAGTAGAGTTCATCGCTGTTGAGCAGAAATGTCTTTGTCCAAACCTGAAAATTAATTGAACGCTTATTTTTTTTTTTTACTTGCATGTGTGATTATATTATTAGCGTTTTACTCACATCAGTTTCATGGTGGATTTACAAGGCCTTTTGACCAGTTAATGTTGGACATACAGTATGCATGTAATCTGTCAAAACAGCTGCATCTGAGGCAGATTGTTTTTTCAAATTGTTGTTTGGCCAAATTTCATCATGTACACTACTGGTCAAAAGTTTGGGGTCAGTAAGATTTTTAAATGTTTTAAAATAAGCTTCTCCTGCTCACCAAGGCTGCATTTATTTAATCAAAATTACAGTACAAATTGTAAAATTGTGAAATGTTATTGCACTATAAAATAACTGTATAAAAGTAGTTCATAATTTAATTTAATAATTCATTCCAGTGATTTTGAAGATGAATTTTCAGCTTCATTACTCCAGTCTTCAGAGTCACATGATCCTTCAGAAATCACTCTAATATGAACTATTATTATTTATTATTATTATTATTATTATTATTATTAATGGTAATAGTAATAAAAGCAATAATGACTGAATTAATAATTTTATTTGAAACCTCATACAATAAGAAAGCTGTTATTTAAAATGTTAATAAATATTTAACAATTTAACTTTTTTTAACATTTAATAAATGCCACCTTGACAAACAAAATAATTTTCTTAAAAAAAAAAAACTTAAAATAAAAACTGACTCCAAACTTTTGACTGGTAGTGTACATGTTATACAACGATGTGTTATGCAAAGGCTATTGTTGTCAGTGTTGGCTATGACTAGACAGCAGTTCTAGACTAAGACCCTCTCTGCATGTTACCTTTTATAGTTGTAATAATTTTTACTGGTTAAGTATGTGAGATACTCACAGGAAGAAGTAGATTGTGACCAAATTGTGGCCTGATAAATAACAAAAAGTGAGGTACTAAGTGTGTATCATTCACATCTGTCAGTCAGTGTGGCATCACTAGGTCTGCTTTACTTGGTTCAGTTTAAATCTAATTTTGTCCGCCTCTAAAATGACCAGACAAACTATAGATACAAGTTGAGAAGTTAAAGTTAACATGCCAGAAATTAAGAATTTGATTAATGGAAGGAATAAAGCTGGTTCTAGTAAATCTCCAGCATGTGCTTTCAGATGGAGCAGCATCACTGACAAGCAGGGCTTTACATTAAAAACCGCCAACCCGCCAAATGCGGGTAGATTTCAGTGGTGGCAGGTAAGACAGACACTCCCACTAGCCACTTAGGCTGGTTGAAAATAATTTTCCCGGATAATAATTCTTAAAAGCAGGGTTCGACAATAAGGATGGTCCAATATGCATGCAAAGGGGATATTGGGAACCAACACGACTGACAAAAATAATTGCATTCGCGTAAGCAATAAAAAAGCAGATGAATACCGATTAAAAGGATGATCACTCACGCTAACAGCTGAGGTGATGCGCGCGACTGTTTAAAACGCATACGCGCTCTCGTTTCCTTGCATGAAGCAACTGTGTCTAGAAACACAGCTGATGTGATCGTTTCTCTTTCAAATAGACTAGACAAAAACTGATGAACATGTACAGTACCCACAGTCTTGCTGCTTTCAAGAGCTCCAGATTTGTATTTTTGTAAGCAGCACCGGTTGCTTTCGCTTTCACCATTATTTGAACAGATTTTTTTTATGGGTCTAATGTTAACCGTGTGCATTGTAATCCTTTCATTATCACACGGTAGGTTTTTTACCTGCTTTCTTTTGCATAAGGTGGTTTAATTATCATTTTTTACAATAACATTGCTTTAATGGGAGAATAACTCCCCATTTATGTGTAGTTAACTGATCTGGGACCTTTAGCCAGGACAGATTACTGTGCATATGTTTTGTTAAATAAAAAGTATAGTATACAGCTATATTATGCTTGTTTTGACACATTTAAAATTTGTGGCTAAGAAATAATTAATTGTTTATGTTTGGTGTGGTCAGAGATAAATTTGGTAAATCCTTCATTTTGAGCTCTGAAAATGATGTGAAATAAAAACTGATTGTAATACTATAAAACCACGACCCATTTGCTCATGAACATTTAGCAAGCTCATACACGACACACAAAAAGTGAAATGAATGAGGCATGTGGAGATAACGCAAAATCTAAATCAAGTAATTTTAGCATGTCAAAGTCAAATTTATGTGTATAAAATATATATTTCCCAACAATAAAATTGTGGCTAGTGAAAATGGCGAGTGGCTTGTAACGTTGGAAAACTACTAGCCACCGTGGCTGGTGATCAAAAAAGTTAATGTAAAGCCCTGCTGACAAGCTACACAAAATCATGTTCAAAATCTGTTTAATTAAATAATAATTATTCTGTGATGATCACACCTGTTTTCATTGCATCTTAATATACTATGATTCTGTGCAATAAGCGCTGCATGTAAAACTAGCATATATAATATACAGTATACAGTTGAAGTCAGAATTATTAGCCCCCCTGACTTATCATCACCCCTGTTTATTTTTTCACCAATTTCTGTTTAACAGAGAGATTTTCTCAACACATTTTTTATCATAATAGTTTTAATAACTCATTTTTAATTTATCTTTGCCATGATGACAGTAAATAATATTTTACTAGATATTTTTCAAGACACTTCTATAGAGCTTAAAGTGACATTTAAAGGCTTAACTAGGTTAATTAGGTTAACTAGGCAGGTTAGGGTAATTAGGCAAGTTATTGCAAAACGATGGTTTGTTCTGTAGACTATCGAAAAAAAAAATTGCTTAAAGGGGCTAATAATTTTGTCCTTAAAATGGCTTTAAAAAATTTTTAAACTGCTTTTATTCTAGCCAAAATAAAACAAATAAGACCTTTTTTCAGAAGAAAAAACATTATCAGACATACTGTGAAAATTTCCTTGCTCTGTTAAACATCATTTGGGAAATATTTAAAAAAGAAAAAATAATTCAAAAGGGGGCTAATAATTCTGACTTCAACTGTATATACAGTTGAAGTCAGAATTATTAACCCCTGAATTCTTAGCCCCCCTGTTTATTTTTTTTTTCACCCAATTTCTGTTTAATGGAGAGAAAATTTTTTCAACACATTTCTAAACATAATAGTTTTTAATAACTCATTTCTAATTACTGATTTCTTTTATCTTTGCCATGATGACAGTAAATAATATTTTACTAGATATGTTTAAGACACTTCTATACATCTTAAAGTGAGATTTAAAGGCTTAACTAGGTTAATTAGGTTAAATAGGCAGGTTAGGGTAAAAAAAAAATCAGAAAAAATAACTTAAAGGGGCTAATAATTTTGACCTTAAAATGGCTTTTAAAAAAAAAAATAAAACTGCTTTTATTGTAGCCGAAATAAAACAAATAAGACTTTCTCCAGAAGAAAAAATATTATCAGACATACCGTGAAAATTTCCTTGCTCAGTTAAACATAATTTGGGAAATATGATAATTTAGACATCAACTGTTTATTTTTATTCCAAACTTACATTATAACTTAAGTGTACATTATAATGTAGAGTGTATGAAATAAATCCTTCTGTGAGATGTCTCTTATGTGATTTGTAGTTACACTGAATTGACGAAATCGGTTAAATCTTCTGTTTATATTGCAACACTATGGGGAATTCCTGGGTTTGTTTTTCATGGGTAGTTGAAGTTTCTGGGAGAGATTGCCCTACTGATCACACAACCATGCTTTCCTAACAAGATGTGCATGACAATCGCAATTTTGTTCAATTAATTTCAATGAATCACCCAGCCTTACCCAAAAAAAACCCACTATGATAAGGATGTGCATTTATTGTATGAACAAAGAAGGATTATAATGATATGTTTGCAACGGATGAGCACATTTCATTTGTAATAATTATCTTTAGACTGATAAAGAGTTGAACTAAACTGGGGTGCGTTTCCCAAACAACGACGTAACTCGCGGCTGAACTATCATAGTGCGATGCATCGTTTGGCAAAAGAACTATGTAGTGACGAGTGTTTCCCAAAACCCATAGTTTCTCTGTCGCAGATCCATCGCTTGAACTATGTTAGTTATGACGCAAAAAGCCCATAATGATGCTCTAAACGGGGTGGAGTAACTTCTTCAGAGAACAGCCCCATCATTTCTTTGTGCAAATTATATTGTTTTACACAAACACACATTTGAAATAAAATCCAATATTAGTTTTGGTAAAAACATGCACTCGTTTTACATATTATTTAAAATATAAGTAAATAGAGCATATAGGGCCTGTGTTTGCTTTACTAATATTATTGAGAAGTTGAACATTACATATTCTATTCTAAAACATAAAATCACTTACAAAAGCGAACACTATTCTAATATCATATATAAATCATATAACAAAATAAATAATGAGGCGATTTATTATAAATATATATACTTTAATAATAATATTAATAATATTAATGATGAAGATGATGATGATGATTATTATTATCATTATTATTATTATTTAGGATATTGTTTATTTATTAAAAAATAAAATACAATTTCACATGCAAACCACAGCAGAAAGTTCTAACCAACAGACCCATGTCATATACAGCAGAGAAACTTAATAAATAACCCACTATAAAATAAAAGAATTAACGTATGCTATGTTTTTTATTTTCACAAGCTTTGGAGACGTACTGTAACATAATTTCCGCTTTTAAATATACCTATAGCTTTCGCCATGAGGCTGTGTTCAAAATGATATCAATGTTTTCAAAGTGCACTGCAAAGGGAGCACAATTGTAAACATGAAGCTCACTAAAACTAAACTGTAAAAATACTTTGAAAGCAAATTACACCTAAGAGAGATTAACTTAATGCTTTTTTATTTTTAATAATTCCAGCTTTGAATGTTAGAATGTTCTAAATGAATAGGGCATAGGGGGGATAAGTGGGAATAGAACACAGCCAGGAACTATGCTTTTAAACTACAGGTCCAGAGGTGTCGTTTCAAGAGCTCAAGTTTGCGACGCAGTTTGCGAATGTTCGTTGGAGCGATGGATTTGGGAAACAGCAAATCAAAGAACTATGTTTGAAACGACGGAACTTGCGACCTTAGTTGGCTAACGATGGTTTTGGGAAACGCACCCCTGATAGAGTTGAACTAAATCACAAGCCGGCAGCTAGCTCTCTAGCCGGAAAGCTCTCTGCAACTCTCACATGGTCGCCCACTGAAGCTAAGCAGGGCTGCGCCCGGTCAGTACCTGGATGGGAGACCACATGGGAAAGCTAGGTTGCTGCCGGAAGTGGTGTTAGTGAGGCCAGCAGGGGGCGCCCAACCTGCGGTCTATGTGGGTCTTATGTACCAGTATAGTGACGGGGACTCTATACTGCTCAGTGAGCGCCGTCTTTCGGATGAGACGTTAAACCGAGGTCCTCACTCTCTGTGGTCATTTAAAATTGAAAAAAGCATAGGGGTTTAACCCCGGCATCTTGGCCAAATTGCCACTGTCCTCCCCATATCATAATTGGCTTCATTACTCTGTCTCCTCTCCACCAATCAGCTGGTGTGTGGTGTGTGGTCTGGCGCAAAATGGCTGCCATCGCATCATCCACGTGGATGCTGCACACTGGTGGTGGATGAGGAGATTCCCCCCTATGTGTAAAGCGCTTTGAGTGCCCAGAAAAGCGCTATATAAATGTAAGGAATTATTATTATTATTATTATTATTATTATTGGCAACGCAGTGGCGCAGTAGGTAGTGCTGTTGCCTCACAGCAAGAACGTCGCTGGGTCGCAGGTTCGAACCTCAGCTGGGCTGGGTCAGTTGGCGTTTCTGTGTGGAGTTTGCATGTTCTCCCTGCGTTTGCGTGGGTTTCCTCCGGGTGCTCCGGTTTCCCCCACAGTCCAAAGACATGCAGTACAGGTGAATTGGGTAAGCTAAATTGTCCGTAGTGTATGAGTGTGAATGTGTGTGTGGAAGTTCCCAGAGATGGGTTGCGGCTGGAAGGGCATCCGCTGCGTAAAATCGCGCTGGATAAGTTGGCGGTTCATTCCGCTGTGGCGACCCCGCAAGGGACAAAGCCGACAAGAAAATGAATGAATGAATTATTATTATTATTATTATTATTATTATTAGCTATCAAGTTTACTTCAGGTACATTAGAAATTTCAATCATATGGTGACAGATATGTGAAGCAAACATTAAGATATTGTATATAGTTTAGTATTTGTGCACTATTATATTATAGTATTCTGTGAAGAATCTTCATTAATTAAATATCTGCCTCTGTATTATTTGCATGGAAAAAAAGTCATTTTATTGCATTAAGTGTTTTAGTCTCTGAAATCTGCTGTGAGTTGCAATGTTTATGGAGTTTTGCTTAACCCTGGCCGAGGAATGCATTTTCCAGTCAGTGTCTCTCTTGTGTGCCGATGAGCATTTGCTCTATCAGACTCTCCTGATACAATCTGAATATTATTGCTCCCAAAAGACTCGAGTTAAACTGAATATCATAGTCGTAGAAATCTGGCTGTAAATCCATTGTGCTCATGCAAAGCTTTCTGTATCACAAATCAGATGCTAAAATGCTGGGGAATATTTTACAGCACGGTCCATTTCCAAAAGGACAGGCTCTTCCCGGCTGTCTGTTCTCTATCTGTTTGGCTCATCAGTGGACAGGCTGTGAGGTCAGATGGCCGTTGGACATTGGACAGCCTTGTCCCTCAGGGTTCATGGCTCTGCGGACCAGAGATGATTAAATGTCTAATGAGTCCAGTGTGAAAATCCAGCACCATCTGGAGGGTACGATCATCCTCTGTTCATCCAGCAGATCTGGAGGACCATCTTGAGAAACAAGCCTGTGCACTCTGCACACATTTTTTTGTGAGTATGCATTAAAAAGCAACTACATTTTTTTGTTAGATGTTGAATAAGATGTACAGTAATGCATGGACCAAGAGTTTCTCAGTACGCCAAAGAAAAGAGTAGAGTATTGAAAGTGCAAAACTGTGAAACTATGAAGCTGTAATCCATTTCTCTGATTGTTTTGGACAGTTGTATGAAACGAGTGTAAGAACTGTTTTCCTGGTTCTCGGATTCAGGATGAACATACCGTTTTTGAGAATAGTAATCAGGAATGTGAGGTTCATGCTGATGCTGTACACTGTAGGTCAAACACTGGACTGAACTACAGCGAAATCGTAAAACCGTGGGGATGGGAAAAAGGAATTGAATTCTTGTTGAGAGTATTTGATAGTGGTAATGAAACGCTCGGGGGGGGAAAACTGTGAGAAAAATTGGATGTCGCATATAGTCACACAGAAAAATTAATGGATGATAAAAATATGATTAATGAATTGGGTAGAAATAGAAGACATGAGTAAAATGAGCATTTACAGGTTTTTAAGAGTATCTGAAATGAAAATGAACTATAAATAGTGGGTCAATTATACACAATACCTGAATATGAATTAAATTATGAACCATGCATGACAGTTTTTATAAAAAGCTGTTTTGTGCATGTTTATATTTGATTATTAACATATTTATTTGTCAGTGATTTCAATGAGGTTTTATTAGATAAAAAAAAAGATAAAAAGTCACTGTCAGGGCATGTTTAACTACACGTATACGGCATATCATATCTCAACATCATTATTGTAAGTTCCGTAAACCAGAGCATCCAGATACCTTACATGATGTGAGAATGTCCGGAGGTGCAAAAACTTTGGGATTCTGTGCTGGACATATTATTTAAAATTGCAAAAATTTGTTTCCTCAAAGATCTTGTATTGTTATTATTGAATGATAGCTAAGGCCAGACAGAATCTGCGGACAGAGAATTTTGTAAAAAATCTGCGGAATTATTTTGGGAGTATCATAACTAAAAACTTTATATATAAAATACAAAAATAGCTTTTTATCTTTTATTTAATGTTTACAATGTAAATCAAATTTGATCCACTTATTTGGTAAACAAAGCAAGTCAATCATATAATATATCTATTAAAAGAGAGAAAATATTACTTTACAAACTATATTGTAGATAAAACAAATAAACACTTTCATATTAGTCAATATTATTACTGAAATTAATTTAAAAACTGAATAAAAATAAATTTGCACACATTTACACAAGTGAATAAATACACAATGATGAGCTAAAAATCAGCAGATTTCTGCACGCGTAGATTCTGTGTGGGTCTAATGATAACTCAATTTCCCTTAAATGCAAATTTTGGTTAGCTGCTTCAACTGCTACAAAGAAAATAAATGTTGGTACAGAGGTGGAACCCAGCTCAGGAATTCTCTGTTAAGCACTGGTTGCATTCACCAATGGAAATACTGTACATACAGTAGACCTGTCATCAGCATGAATCAACTATGCTAAACTGGACATTTTGACTCTGTGGAAAATCTATATATGTGACCTCAAACTAATCTTAAACACTCAATCCTCATATGATAATATGAAATTCATATTTAATGTAATTTATTTACTTGCTTGGTCTAGACTTCAGTTATCCTGTGTTTCCTGATGTGCATATAATGAGGTGGGGGGAGGGTGTGTGTGTGTGTGTGTGTGGTGTGTGTGTGTGTGTGTGTGTGTGTGTGTGTGTGTGTGTGTGTATATATATATATATATATATATATATATATATTATATATATATATATATATATATATATATATATATATATATATATACGGGGTAATGGCTGTTAAAAGTATTTTTGTATCTGATTGTAAAAATTGTATTTTCATTTTTGGAAATAAAAACTGAATTACAAAAGAAAAAGTCACCTTCACAACAGAACAAGCACTTTAATCATTTTTAAGTACTTTTCAGCACAATGTTAGCAGTGAAATGATTATGAAACAAAGCATAAAACTGCAAGTTTAGTTAAAATATAAAACAGTTTTAGCCAGAAATCATCTAAAGTAGATGATTCTGCTGTAATTAAAGAGGACATTTTCTTGTCTCAAATTGTTCCAAAACTGAATGTTTTGCTTTCTTTATTCAATGATGCATGAAAGATATGTTGAAGAATGTTGGTGACCAAAAATGACTTTCATTGAATGAAATATCAAAAACTATCTATTACTAACTATCTATTACTATTAACTACTATTACTATTAATAAATAAACAATGAAATTAATAAATAAATGTCAATTGGACATTTGACCATATATATATATATATATATATATATATATATATATATATATATATACACACAGTAGTATCAGATACATCATTCTAAATATCTTGGCAGCACTTTATTTTGACGGTCCATTTGAGTATTAGTAGACTGTCTGCTTAATATCGGTTGAATATCTACCAACCTCCAACCTAAGAGTTTACTTATAATCTAATGAGAATTAGTTGCAATGTAACTTAAATTTAACAAACGGACCATCTAAATAAAGTGTGACCAATATCTTTAAGATGGTTTTGAGCTACAGTAGGTGTTTGATACCAGCATAAACAAACATAGGAATATATTTTCATATAAAGCCTTACAGTTACTGTTAGAAAGCTCTTGTAAGACACACTAGCTTTCCTATTATGATTTAATTGAAAATTCTGCAAACAATCTGTTTCTTTGTCACACATTTTATGTAGGCTGTGTTTATAAATACAGTCTTAGCATTTTGCTGTAGACAGAGCTTTTTTTCAGCACGTTCAAGCATAATAATAGTACTAATGGCTTTGTTTTGGAGTACAAGTGTGCACTTGTTTTGTAACTTCTTTTTTGTAGGTGGATGTTCGCTTGATCTCTCTGTTTTATACAGACAAGCTTTTAAGTTATGAAGACACAGCAGCTAAAAGCTCACTGTACTCATCAAAATTTTAAAGCGGAGTGTCAGCAGACAAACCCGTTTTGTCACCCCACAGTGATGATTACTCCCTTCACTGCTGATGTCGTTCTGTTGCGTCTTTACCTTGTGTTTTCTTCTCCCTGATTTATTTTCTCACTCTCTTTGTTTCCAGGAAATTGTATTTGCTGGCAGTTGTTCTCTTCTATATGCAGCCTGTCAACCAATGGTGCCCTTGTGTCGCGACCTTGACGGAAATGATAGACTTAACACAGGGAGTTTTTTTTTTTTTTGTTTAATCAGCAGGCATGTTTGTGAGTGAAGGGTCTTACAAGGGCAAAGGACAATCTACGGGTGAACAAAACTTTCTTTAGCCCCCAAGTATTCTTCTGTTGTTAGTGATATGTACAGTGTGCATGTGAATTACTTCATTAGCAGGTTTTTAATCTGAACTGTAAAAGATTTACTGTAAAATGTACAGTAACTTACTGACACATTTGGTTGCCAGTAAGGCTGTAACTTTACAAGCACACTGTAAATAAATAATTTTAATTGTGCCGTATTTTTACATTACAATTGTAATTATTACTTACAGTGTGCTTGTAAGTACATGTAAACGGCCTTGTAAGCAACAATGGAGAACATAGATCCAGTTGATGCTTCTTGGCATGTGGCTGTTTGTCACAAATAGACCACTAGCATGTTTGAGCATTATTCATTGCTGTGCACCATCATTGTATTATTACAGTGTACTTCCTGTGTTGTTGTTTCCCCTGGCTAGTTGTACGCACAAGTGGTGATTGTCTGTAAACCAATAGCTTTCAGAGGCTTCACCCTTAACCGTACTGTCGAGCTTGGTACCCTTACAAAACGATGCCAAAAAAAAGGGGTATGGTACAGTTTTTTTTTGGTGCTTCTGACAATGGAAATTTTAAAAAAAAAACTAAATAGAAAGGAGTCATATGTTTGTGTTTTTTCTTTCCAAATGTCCTCTACGTATTTAGAGTTGTGGATATCTCTTAATTGTCTCATTGTGGGCTTCTGTTGCTTTTGCTGTCTTCAGTAGTTTGCTGTCTTTTACAACTGTGAAACTACAAGGTAAAGTCTAGATCGGATACGCGGCCGGAAGTGTGATATGCACATTAATATAGCGGCATTTTTTAATTACACTATAACAATAATGAATATTTTAACAGTAGTGTGATGATTGGGCTTAGGGTTGGGGTGGGGGTAGGCATTAAAAAATACAATTTATTGGGTAATTTAATAGATAACATAAATAATACTAGGTACAACTACTCTTTTTACAGTGCTGTGACGGTTGGGTTTAGAGTTGGGGTAGGGGTGGACGTTAATAAAATACAATGAATGGGAAAATTGATAAATAATGAAAATAATTCTTCTTAACTTCTGGCCGCAACCATATCCGATCTAGCAACAACCAAACTACAGCCCAGATTGATGTTGACACCTTGTGAACAAGGTAAAAATTATTTAAGCTTGGGGAAATATAGTTTATATTCACATCGTAATAGTACAATTCACATCTTGCACTGAACAAATATAATACGTATTCATTATGCATGACAATTTATGCATACTTTTGGCTAACCAACATCTTTAAAGTGACGTTCTATAATTTAAATGGTTGGGGTTGGCTGAACAAAAAATTTAATTAGCCATTATTTACTTACTCTCAAGGCATTTTCTGACTTTTCTCTTGCAGTAAAATCTAAACAGAAATTTTAAGGTTTATTTTAGGATTTTCCAGCTCTATAAAGTCAATGTTTTTTCTTTTTCAATGGTCTAAACATGTTTTTTTGTAAGAAAAATTTGTAACATTTATAAATGTTAGACAAAATTGTTCAAGTTTTAAATATCATTTTTTTTTTTTTTGTACAAAACTGCATCAATTTGACAAAGGAGACCTTTATTCACCCTCACAGCTGTGTGAAGCACCTTTTATTGAGATTGGATGTTTTTTGTACTTGTTTGGACTGTTTAAAAAAAACGCCATTGCCATTATAGAGCTAGAAAAGTTTCATAACAAATTTGACTGAAAGAAGAAAGTTATACACCTAAAGCATTTAGGGTGAGTAAGTCATAGACTATTTGTTTTAATTTTTGGGTGTACTAACCCTTATGGTGTTTTGGGTGTACTAACCCTTTCAAGAGTTCACACTTAGCTGATGATTGATTGTTAGGCGTGTTTGGCATGCTGTCTCAGGAGAGAGCCCTGAGTTCATAAGATCCTCGAGCCCGGGGCTCCTTCAAGTTTGCAGGGCGAGAGGGGAGTTTGAGCTCAGGTAGATCTTGAGAACTCCCCTGCTGCTTGAAGCTAGTGAGCAATTAGGGATTGTTATGAAGATATAACTACTTACTAGGAGCATGTCTAAAGTGCCAATTTGGACTCATCAATTAACTTTAGTTGCATGTTTTTGGATGGTGGGAGGAAATCAGGGGAACCGGGTAAAACCCACGTGAGCACAAGAAGAACATGTGAACTCCGCACAGAAACGTCGACTGGCTTGCTGTGGGGCAACAGTGCTAACCACTGGGCCGTCATGCCGCCCATCTAGAAAAGGAGGAGGAGTAGGGAAGGAAGGGGGGATTCTTCAGAACGAAGTTGACTATGTTATGGAACTTAGGTTATTTATGGAGACTTTAGAATCGTCTGATAGGTGAACCATAAATAGGATAATGCAGGACCAGCCGTGATCAATCAAGCACGTGATACTCTCAAAATTATTTTATAAATAAACTTCACTTAAGGTAAACAATTGAAGTTGAAAGGGAGGGTTTGGGTAATTTTTGTGTTTTATTGATGCACTGACTGTGTCAGCCTTGCTCATTTGACAATTTCAGAAGTCTATAAGAAGCACTGGGAACAACAACAAACTACTGAAGATGACAAAATTAATAGATGCGTACACTGATGAGTACATGTGTGAGGAAATAACCAAGTGGTATTTTAAATGAGTACAAATAACTTTTTACCACTCATAACGTTTGGAACGAAAAAGCACATACACTAGTCAAGGATGAATCTTTATAGTCTGCCTCTGTCCAGTGCTTTTGTTCACATTATCTTGTCGGGGTGTGCATAAAAATGCATACATAAGTTAATTTCATAAGTAATAATCATAGTACTTGGACTTTATTGTCCTCTAGGCACTCACATGCCTTTTCAGTTTTCAGTTTATTTTATCTCAGCTGGTTTGCACATTAATGTAATAACATTCTCTCAGATGTTGAAATCTTGCATGAAAAACATCACATATTTAATACATTAGAACAAAAGCCCTCAAAAGAAATCAAATAAACAATCACAAATTCATGATGATTTATTAAACTGTGAAGAGCACAAACAGCCATTAATTGTGTCCGGGCATTACTCTCTCCATGCCAAAAAAAGAAAAAAGAAATCCCACACAGTGTGGAGTGCTGGGAAAGGGGTGCAAAGCTGCCGAGCATGTGGTGGTGTCTAATCACGCTGCACTGTTATCCCATTAAAAACCGATGCTGTAATTTCATTTATGAGACAGAACAGCAGTTGTCCTCCTAAGCAGGAAACAAATGAGATAAATATCTGTTTATCACAACACTCTGACGTTAAGTATATTAAGCAACGAATTAAATCTATTAAATATGTTAATTTGAATGTGTGCATGGGTGTGAAAGTCACTTTGAAAGCTATTCGATCGGCTTGGGAAGGATGAGTAAAGATGCCCCTGTTAATAACAATGCATGAACGTACTTCATGTTCAGGACATTGTCAAAGGACATAAATTGAAAAATTTCTAAATTCAGATAGCGGTTAGAGCAAAAATATTAAACTAGTAAAGGGTAATATGGCATAAACCAGGACTATCCAAACTTTATTTTATTTTTGTATATTTTTTGCAGAACATGTTATTCTTTAATAACGTTTTTCTTTAATGTAATATGATATACATTTTAATTAATTGTTACATGAAAAAGGCGTCATTAATGACATCGATTATTTTCATTATTAAAAATGAAATGTTACATATTTTAATACTATAACAACTTTGAATTCCTTAATATTCAAAAATAAAATAAATAGAATGATGAAATTTAAACAGGGCTTATCAAATATCAGAATCTCAAGAATTTATTTATCCTATCTATCTATCTGTCTGTCTGTCTGTCTGTCCGTCCGTCCGTCCGTCCGTCCGTCCGTCCGTCCGGCCGTCCGTCCGTCGGTCGGTCAGACTTGGAAGAACGAACACTCGAGGACGCGAGGACACAAGTCGGGTTCTTCTTCAAATGAAATGGCAGCGTACTTTACAGAGTCACTTACCTCACTATGGATTCATCGGTTTCACTGTACATTAACAATAAAATGATTTAATTATACAGTATAAAGCATGGCCTTATAATTAATATTTCATTAATATTATGTATAAATATTTTTGATTTAAAAAAATATAAATGTAAATCCCCATAAATGTGGAGTGAAATGGGTTATTATACAGATTTGTGTCTTTGATTACCATATTTAATAAACTATAAAGTACAAGACATAAACAATAGGAAATGTAGATAACGTTAAGCAATTTGGTAAACAAAGACAGTGTACAACACATAACATAATTAAAGACGATTATAAAACATAACAAAATAACACTGCCAAAATAATAAATCTGAGAACAAATAACAGATATATAAAATACCAAAACTGGCCGTTAGGTATACACAAAATGTATTAAATATCATGTTTTAACTACAATGGACAGATGAGATCCAGCGGTACAATGTAAAGCTGCTCTCACGGGGAGTGTGATGACAGAGCTCCCGCTGACAGGCTGGGGCTCAGAGTCTGCATAAATTAAAGCACGTCGTCAAATATGCACCATCTTTGTAAATAAACTGCTAATTTAAAACAACTACATTCGCGCCTGAAAACTCTTAAACTTTATTTTGTGACACAACAGATGAGTATTTTTAAAATCGTGTAGGTTTTCTCCTTCGCCATTAGCTTTCACTGGTTTGGCTGCAATGCATTCTGTGATATTTGTGCTTCACAAGTTCGCACAAGTCACTCAATGCGTCCTCGACAAAAAGGGGCAGAGCAAGTACACATCCGAGAATTTTATCTGCACTTCGCAAAATGTAAACTATGTACTTATGCACTTACACACTCAACAGCATAGTATATGTTTGTAGTGTTGTCCCAAATGGAACACTAATGTTTTTTTTACTAAGTGGAAATTCAAACCATTTCACTAAGGAAGTTTGACGATTGCCAAATTAGTGAAATAAATGACCAAAGTACCAAATAATACCTGCCATGACTATAACCACATTCACCATCGGGAGGTGCTATAATCACTCTCGTTGGAGAATTGTGCTTTCACAATCCAAAATAAATAAAGTGATTCAACATGTGTGCCCGATAGCTCCGCCCCTTCCGCTACATGAGCAGAGCTGCGACTGTTGAGTGGGTGAAGTGTCCATTATTCCACACTTCATTTTAACTGTTGAGTGAGTGCATCATCCGTGTATTTAAAGTACACTTATTATTTTAAGAGTTTTCAGTGTGAACGCATTACTTACACGATTTATACTACAAAATGGAGTAGAATAATGTATAAGTATGTGATTTGGGATGCACCTTTTGAATTGGAACAGTATTTCGGCAACGGTTGATGACGTTTTTTCCGAGGACACAAGAACGCAAGTATAGACAAGAACAGATATTGAGAAACAGCCAATTAAATAAAGATGTAATAACCATTAAATTAAATAAGAGAATCTGAAAAAGAATTTATGCTAAATTATATATTTAATAATTTCAGAAATTGTTTTCAAACATCACAAATCAATGCTAATGTTTGAAATTTGTAATCAAATTTTTGAAATGCCATGTTGGCATGGGTTTCCTCCATTTTCCCCAGTTTCCCCCACAGTCCAAAGACATGTGGGACAGGTGAATTGGGTAAGCTAAATTGTCCGTAGTGTATGTGTGTGAATGAGTGTGTATGAGTGTTTCCCATTGATGGGTTGCAGCTGGAAGGGCATCCGCTGCGTAAAACATATGCTGGATAAGTTGCCAGTTCATTCCGCTGTGGCAACCCCAGATTAATGAAGGGACTAAGCTGAAAAGAAAATGAATGAATGAATGAATTTTGAAATTATTATTAATATATTACATATTAAATATATGATTTTGCTGTAAAAGTACAAATAAAACAACATTCTATTATCCCTAAAATACAAGTGCAAGTATTAAGGATATCCGCTATGCAAAAACAAATTAAATAAAAAATGCTAGAGAAATTTGCAGTTCATTCTGCTGTGGCCAGCCACCCATGACAAAGCAGGGAATTGTCGAGTGAGTGAGTGAAGTAATACCAAATGGAGGTGTCCAAAATACTGTATGTTAAAGTAACTTGCAGTTAACCAATTAAAATATTTTATTGCAGCATTATGTTTTTGGGTAAAAAAATAGAACATACTGTATATGATCAGCAGAAAAAAAGAAAGTAATGTAGTGTACATCTTACCCAAGGGGGGCATCTTTTGCCGTCTTCACCTGTTTGCGTGAAAAAGAGAGAATTATGTGCCATATTGTGGGAGGTAGCCGTCAGCAGTCTTCCACAGACAGGTGATTCTTTTGTTTTATCTCAGAGAGAACGAGGGGTGAACGCCTGCTTTAAACTGACAAAACACTGCAGTCAAATATCACATCATACACACACATCCGCACACACTCCATTTCTCTCTATCGCTACTGTCAGAGCTGGATGTCTCTTCCCATTACATCAATCCTTCATTTCTCTCCTCTCCGGTTCCATCTCTCCCGCCTCTCCTCCTTTGTTTGTCCTCGCCTCGGTCCGTACCGAGAGAACAGACATATTGCTGTGGCACACAGAAAACCCTGTTCTCACTTCCACAACACTATCTTTTAATTAGCATCCACTTCTTTACAATTCATTTCTCTCAATTTGCTCTATTAGCATAAGCATATAACTAGCAAATCTTTGCATGTGCTAATTTTATATTCACTATTAAGGGGCTTATTAGAGCTCATATTAAATTAAGGAATGAAAAGTTACTTAAGAAATGGAGAGTGGAGTGTGGGAGCAGTGTTGTTTAATGCATAATGTCCAATGTTTTAGCTCTTGTTGGTTAATAGGGTCTGCGTGCCTTTGCAAAGTGCATTAAAAATAGCAACGTGATGAACTAGAATTTGATTCTGTTTACTGTCTTTGTGCTTTTTACAAAGTGTTTAGCTTTGGCTGTTGGCAAGCTGCACCCATTTTGATGTATTAAAGGCACACTCTGATTTTTTGCTAATTAAAAAGTTATACTCGTAAAAAAAGTACTTTGGGAAAAGTCATTAAAATGATATAGACTCACATAAAATGAAGACCTGGATGATTCAGTCTTAAACTGGGATGAGATGGGGTTCAATCCATGAATCTACATTTCATAAATTTGTGGATCGTAAGATAGAGAAAAACCAAGCGGCAAGCTCCCGCTCTCCCTCGTGAAGCAAATACGGAAGCAATTTGAGGAGTCCTGACTCCATAATAGAGCAAATTTCTATTGACCCCACTGTTAAAATGGCCAACTTTACAGCAGGAAAAAAGTTGTTAACAGCCTGGTACACAGAATGATTTTGGTTTATATAGCTAATAATACCCTTCATGACAACTGTGAGGGGGTGAATTTTTTTATAACTCATCCATTTCGATTTTATTAAGTTATAATAAATCTGCATATTTAAGGGCGTGGCCACTTGAGTGACAGCTAGGTCTCGCAGGTCACCGTCACTTCACCTCAGCTGATTCCGGCTGATTAGCCGCTGAACTCGGTATATACATCATATTTTTGTTTTGTTGTTTGTGGCTTTACACAGTCAGTTGCTTTTAGGAATTATTTCTTACAATTATCAGATGATATGGCATGCTTTGTGCACTTAATTGTGCTCACAAACCATTCACCTGGCCTCCATTTCCCAGGTGAGTGAAATGATATACTTATACCATCTCTATAAATGTTTTTGTTTTATTTAAGATCACTTACCATTTATATTTTTCTTTAGAACTTGAATGCACTCCACAATCTGACAGATTGATTAGCCGTAGGCTCTAGAACAGTCATCTGAAACGTTGTCATACAGTGTTATGCCTGGATTTCATTAATAGCCTTGCATTTAATAACACAGACTATATTTAAAGTATTTGGAAGTATTCACATTTTCCTCTTGTAGAATAACGTCATAAGAACGATGCTTAGTAGCTCAATGTATTACACAGTGTGTATTAACAGTGTTTTTAAAAGTCTAAACACTTTATTGATATAGTGTACAACCAAGCACATGTAGTCAGAACACATACGAGTGGCAGGTAATGAAGTTTTAAGCATTTCTCCCAAAGAAAAGCCTGTCTAAGCAAAATGCTAGCAGGCGTCTGTATCTCCGCTCATGCTCCGCCTTTTTGGTATCCCCCGGTTGGTGCGGGTGACGCGTGAACAAAATGTCGATGGTTGACCACGCCTACTTGTAGCTTCTTTTGCGTTCTTTACAAACCTTTGGGTAACGGATACTACGTCCAAATCTTTTACAGTCTATGAGAAAAGCAGATGATGTTCAAGTCTAAAGCACGAAAGTTAGTGAATGCATTTCAGTCATTCAGACCACTAGGTGTATGTAGGAAGAAACCTGCAAAAACAATAAATAAATAAATACGGAAATATATTAATAAATGAGTAAATAAATCCACAAATTCCTGCATAAATTTAACTATAAATATGCACATAAATCACTAAATGTATATAAAAATCCACTAATTTCTACATAAATAAATATATATATAATTCATAGTGCGGGCAGGTTAATAATTAAATAAATTACAGGAATATGGGGGCCCTTTTAAACGTTATTTGTTCTTGAACGTAGTTTCGTATTTACTTTTCTATTTACATTTTTCTAACGATCAGCCAATGAAGGCATAAACTCCGCCTTCTAATGATTGACAGACACCCTCTCATTAGCATGTTGAGCTGAGGAAAAGTAAATACACCACTACATTCATCAGTTTAGCCTTTTCTTATTCCCCCAACATTCGTGTAATTTATTTAATTATTTATCTGCCCGCACAATTAATTATATATTTATATATGCAGGAATTTGTGAATTTTTATATACATTTATTCATTTATTTGCATATTTATTTATTTATTACTTAATTTATGCAGGAATCTATAGATTTATTTACTCATTTATTTATATATTTGCGTATTTATTTATTTATTGTTTTTGCAGGTTTCGTCCTCCATACTAGGTGTCAGTTTTAGGATCAAAACACTTGATACAATATGGAATGTTACTGGGACAAGCAAGAATAATTTCCATTTTGCTTTATGCCCAATTTCACTTAGTACCCTTAACTCCTGCAGTCTTTCCCCAAGTGTTACTTACAATCTTCCTCCAAGTTTCTTATCGATTGTCTCGTGGAAGATTGTTCTGAACTTATATGATCATGGTCTTGGCAGATGTGAACAGCAAAGGTACATAGTGGCAAAAAAATGGGTTGTGAGTTGAAAGTTAAAATGATGAATGGGACACTCCACAGTTTTGTGGACTTGTGGCAGCCATTGTTATACCCAAGTTTGTGAGACTAAAATTGTGCCATTTGGGATTGGCCCTTTCTCACAAACATCCCTAAAGCACTTTGCCATTACATTTTTGAGTTGCGTTCTTTATGAGTTAACCCCTTAGTTTTCCAGCATTCCACCCAAGGTATTCTGAACATTACAGGAATGCTAAAGTGCTCAGTAGTTCAGTAGGTTCCAGTTCAACCAATTGCAAGTTTTTCGTCAGTAGTGGACAGTTGTATAATGCTATCTATAGTTCAGCGAGATCAATAGTGAGTCAACCGAATGGAGAAAAGTTAACACAGGATGGGTATAGAAAATTGAAGTGGATCATAGCCAAAAATCCAACAAAATTCATTCTTAAAGGTTAATCTCTTACGTTAGATGGTTTACCCTTCATAATTAAAGCTTCAAGTTGATGTAGGGTATACCAGACCAAAAATCTCTTGGAATGCACCTCTGCATTATCTGTGTTTCAAATTGTCCATGTTTATTTTCAAAATTCTGTTTTAAGTAGCAGGTTTTGAACATTTCTATATGGTGGCCATGATTTGAAGCATCATTTGGAGGTGTATTTGTCCCATTTGGGCCCAATCCCAAATAACACCCTATTCACTTCCTCTGAATCCATGCAGTTTTTTCAAGACATAATGCCACTTTGACTGTTTGGTAGAAGTCTGTCTAGAACTTTCCTCAGTACAAAGTTATATACGGGACACCCTTCCCACATAGCAAAATTTTACTGGCCCAGCTCTGACCCACACAATCAGCTTTTGCTTGGCCCACATGCAGCAGTGAATTACGGTACATCACTGGACCAAGCCTGGCTTTCAAACAAGGGCCAAACATGGACCATACCTGGACCAAATCTCAGCCAAGTTAATAACCAATAAAGTCCGCCTTCTAATGATTGACAGACACCCTCTCATTAGCATGTTGAGCTGAGGAAAAGTAAATACGCCACTACATTCATCAGTTTAGCATTTTCTTATTCCCCCAACATTCGTGTAATTTATTTAATTATTTATCTGCCCACCCTATTAATTAATTATATATTTATATATGCAGGAATTTGTGAATTTTTATATACATTTATTTATTTATTTGCATATTTATTTATTTATTAGTTAATTTATGAAGGAATTTATGGATTTATTTACTAATTTATTTATATATTTGCTTATTTATTTATTCATTTATTTATTTATTGTTTTTGCAGGTTTCATCCTCCATACGAGGTGTCAGTATAAAGATCAAAACACTTGATACAATATGCAATGTTACTGGAACCAAGTCTGGCTTTCAAACAAGGGCCAAACATGGACCATACCAAACCTCAGCCAAGTTAATAACCAATAAAGTCCGCCTTCTAATGATTGACAGACACCCTCTCATTAGTATGTTGAAATCTCAGCCAAGTTAATAACCAATAACTGGCCCAGATACGGCCCATATTTGGTCATTGCCTGGGTCCACATAAGGGCTTAACAGACCTCAGCCTTACTGATCCTGAATACAAGGCCCATATCTGGGCCACATAAAAAATGTATTACTTAGCTCAAACTTGGTGGAGTTGTGGCATTACTTTGGTTCAGTTCTGGCTAAAAAGGATGTTGGCCAGTTTTGGGCTGGGGAACACTAACTGATCTGGGCCACATCTTAGCAGTTGATTTGGGCCAGATCTGGGCCAAAGGAAATTTGTTGACTGGGTTTGTGTGTCACAACTGCAGTGAAATTGATAAATCCATGAAGCATTAAATTTAGGCCAATAAAATTATTAATGGTTAGCATTGTTAATAATAATATAATTTGTAAAATAATAATTTGGTTAATAAAATATATGCAATGTAGGTTAAATTTAGTTCTTTTGCAAAAGAAAACAATAGATTAATTCATTCAAATATTAAAAGCTGGATTGTTTCCTGGATTAAATTGGCATTTCCTGGTTTATGAAGACATTAGAAGATGAAAACAGGAAGATAGAAATTACTTTTACTCAAAAATAATTTTTATGTATTATAAATGTGGGTCAAGAAACTTACATGGCCCACATATCAAAAACATCTGGACCAAACACTACATTTGACATCTGGCCCATGTCATACATGCTGCCTTAAAGAAGTACCACCTCTGCCAAACCTGACCCATGTTTGGCCCACATGCTGTATGCCAGTGCCGACTGAATGCCTGCTGTGCCAGCTTTATGCCAAATCTGAGCAAGAATTCTTTGCTACCTGGGTTGTTTATTGCAGTTTGTGTATGTGTGCATGTGATGCAAGTCCACAAGTGGGGTTGGACAATGGAATATGGCAATATTTGAGGATACTGTCATTTGGAATGGGGTCTGAAACCACAGTGAACATTATCAAACCCCACATTCAGTCCTATAATCAACTGATGCGCACTCAATAGATTGCCTCTAGAAAATATGAGTGCACCGTGAATGTGAATTACTCTATTTGTTCAGTTACTGGGAATAGTGAAATGGAGTGTTGAGGCAATTTTGGATAAAGCCTTAAGTAGTTCATTTAATTTGTTCAACATTCTTATTTGCACATACTCCATCACAAAAATGAAAGTTGTTTTGTTGTTGCTGTTACAATTTTGTTACAAAATTACTGCATAAATAAACCCATGTCTGCACATGTTATTTGGAAAGTGTATCTTTAGAAATCTTGTTTGAATTCCATCTATTTGTCTGGACCTACAAATCTGTTCTTATCCTTGCAGATAAACAACAACATGTAACCAATCATTATTTGTAGACCCATGACCCAACCAATCATTTGAGAGACAGTGGGAGGGATTAGTTCAGGCTATATATACACCAACAGCAGGATTTCACTTGGGTCACAAATTTCAGTCAATCTTTCCTATCTCAGTGTCTAATAACCAATGTATATTCACAGTCATGGGCAGCAATCTTGTTATTTTAGTCTGCGAGTTTGCAGTGTTGACACTTTTAGTACAAAAGCTCAGAGTTTGTAGTGCTGACAGTGATGTGTGTGTGGTAGGTTTTCTAAATAAGTTGTTGACTCAGGATATTACTGAAGTGAAGAAACAACTACTTTCCTAATGTTTGACCTCCAAACAATAAAAGGTCAAAGTACATACTAAAAAATACAAGGTGGTTAATTAGTATGTAATAAAGCTTTTGTTGCTGTTTTAAAAGGTATTCATATTTCTGTCAGAATATAATTCATAGAATCAATTATGATATCTTTCATACTGTAGCTTAGAAATGACACAATGAATACACATGTAACCTCATTTTTAGCATCAAATAACTAAATAAAAGCAAGCATATTAGGAAACTAACATAGCAACAATCGTCAGTGACAATAATCTAAAATGAAGGAAACCATTTGAGAGATTTTGGGATATTTGACCTATATCAAAATGTTTTGACCTCACTTTTTAAGCACACTATGGGGAATGTTGAGGAGATGCAACAGTATATTCTGCTTATTTTTGTCTCCATGTTTTTAGTTTTCACTGTAAAACAGAACAAACAGCGGGAGAACCAGCTGATATGTTGGTTGTTCTCCACATTTGTTTTTTCTTCTGATGTCACGTTTTATCATATTAAGATCTTGTATCAGTGGAATTGTAAAATAATCAATACAATCAGCAGGTCTGAGATCTCAAGATGTATTTAACTTAACAAAAAGTGATTGAAACTGTCATGCTTTTATCTCCAACGTGATTACAATTAGTTAAACTTGTCTAATTTGTTCAAGGCTTTAGTTTTCCTTTATTCCCATTTTATGGCCACTTGTTTTTTACCATAGTTACAAATGATGTTCTCCTGCTCCTCCTTTGTTAACCCATGTGCATTTAAGTGCTGAATTTGTTTCTGTCTACCTTCTGTCATTTTTTAATACCCTTTAATCCAGGGGTGGGCAATACATTTTTTCAAAGGGGCCACATTAGACTCTGGGGTGGTTTTAGAGGGTCAAACCAATAAAGTTCCAATAAAGTTCAATAAAGACCAGCATCACAATATCAACTCAATATAAATGCCACATGTTTTATTTTATTGCTTCACCTTAGTTAATTCTTATTAATTACTTAATTTATTCATCCATTTATTGGTTAATTTATTAATTAATATATTTTTTTATGTTTGGTGAGAGAATTCTAGCCTGTGTAGGGCTGAACAAGTGCACTGAAGTCAGGTTGAATGTGAGGTGGATATGTGATTGTAATGATCATCACTAAGAGAAGATCTGTATCTGGATTTGTTAAATCGTTAATCTGAGGTAATTAATCTACCTATATTACTGTGTAATTCCATACAAAGTGTGTAGCTGCCTGGTTGGTTCCAGTCACATGGCTCATTGTTCGCTCGCAGCACTCTGAATTGTTCTGATTTATTTCAACTCGCGGCACCTGGAAAACATGAGCGTGACATACTGAATGTGCATCCCTTCCTGTTTGCCCGTTGAACAGGCACGTCGCCATTTAAAATAACAAAACTAAGCGCGCAAAAGACTCTATATGTGAAAGTTCTCTTTTGTTGACTCGCAATATTAGACCTGCATTGCAAAACCCTGTTTTCAGTAGAATTTTAAATAAATACTTCACACGGGCCAATCAAAGAAGTCCAGCAGGCCGCAAAATGCCCAGATCTGCTTTAATCAGTACTGGAGCACAATAAAATCCTCATATTTTGATGCTGTTAGATATAAATGTGTATAAATTGTCTTGTTCATAAACCTTTTGGGCAATAAAGAGCTGCTTTATCTTTAGTCTGGTTTTAATAACAGAATCGAGCAAAACGGTGATGTTTTCTAAATGTCGAGAAAAATACTATTGTATTGTAACTCTTGTATGACATAGTTTCCATTACTGATGCTGTGTGTCAATATATTATATAAAAAATCCTGGCAATGGATGTTGGTAGGTTTACACACTTTACATAGACTCTTTGGGCCCTATCATTCTACTGGCACCACATTGTTTAAATAGCAAATTTGCATCACTTTGTGGACTCAAGGGTGTTCCGGTCTAAAAAGGAGATGTGTTAAAGTGCATTGTTGGTGCGTTGCTATTTTAAAGAACTGAAATAGACTGCGCCACTGACCAACTGAAACTTGGTCTAAAGTCCAGCACAGAGCACGTTAGGGCTTATGCAGGTCCAAAACGCTTACACGTTGCTTAATACACAAAGGATGTGCAGCAATACACAAATATATTTACATATGAAAAAAAAAATTTAAGGATTAAAATGTTACATTTTATTTTTTACATAAATATAAAAACCATTATCTCTATGCCGGGTTTTTTTTTAGTTTATTCATGACAATTTGCATTTGTATATTATTACTATTATTATTATGTTAAAATTATTTATTATATGCATATTTATATTTGTTTTAATAATAAAAAAAGTTTAGATTTGGGGCAATGCAGTGGCGCAGTAGATAGTGCTGTCGCCTCACAGCAAGAAGGCCGCTGGTTCGAGCCTCGGCTGGGTCAGTTGGCGTTTCTGTGTGGAGTTTGCATGTCCTCCCTGCATTCACGTGGGTTTCCTCCGGGTGCTCCGGTTTCCCCCACAGTCCAAAGACATGCGGTACAGGTGAATTGGGTAGGCTAAATTGTCCGTATGAGTGTGAATGAGTGTGTATGGATGTTTCCCAGAGATGGGTTGCAGCTGGAAGGGCATCCGCTGCATAAAACATGTACTGGATAAGTTGGCGGTTTCTTCCGCTGTGACGACCCCGGATTAATAAAGGGACTAAGCCGAAAAGAAAATGAATGAATGAATGAAAGTTTAGATTTGTCCACCTGTCAGGTTTTGGAGACGTATGCGTCACTATATGGGGCATAAGAATAGGACGTGTGTTTGGATATAAACACACTTTGTTATTATTGTTAATTTATTCATTTGCTGGAAATTAGAACTGAATTTGGAAATAGTTTTGAAACAAATATTTGCGCTTAACAAACTAAATTAATATATAGACTAATTGATGTCTTCAGCGGAGTGTGTATAACACCATTTCCTTATCCACGAAAGTAAAGTAGTAAAGTAGAGTAAAAGTAAACTAAAGCGAAAGTAAAGAGGATGATTGGAGGAGGCTCGTTCTTTATCCTTACACTGCAGATGGTCTGTTTAACTGTTTTCTTGCTGGTAAATCTTTCAGTTTTTCCTCTTACAAGTTCGTCATGTAAATGGCAAATGCGCCATGGCGCGATGCAATTTACTCTTAAAGGAATGGGAGTGTGACTCTGATTGGTTTAATGCTTGTTTTGCTCAAAACACACGCTCGATTTGGACACACCTTTACTGCTTTTGCGTCATGCACTTTAGACTTTGTGCCTAGATTATTAAATAAATAGACACCTTTGTTTTTATATGAATGTAAAAACTTATTTCCTTATAAAGGACTTTGAAAAGGTCATGAAATGTACATGTTTCCATTAGTTTTATTTTCAGTTTGCACAGTGTAATGGATAAAGAAATACAGCTGATGACAAACAATGGAAGACTTTTGCAAGTTTTGTTTCTTCTAACCATTACCATTTTAGTATGAGCAATCTAAAAAATTTATGATAGTGACCTGTCAGATTGACAATTTTGCACACCTATTGGACTGATTTGATCAAAGCATTGATTTATTTGTGAACCTGGTGGTAGTTCTGAGTCTAAGCAGCAGAAAACAACAGAAAACCTGCACAATTTGATTGTTGAAGTGTTATCAGAGAAATGAAATGTCATGTTGGTAAACGTCAATTCTATTGACACACAAGCATTTATCTGTTAGATTTTACTCGAGCACAGTGGTATATCAGTGATGCTTCTGAACCCTGCTGCTATATGTATTCGCTCTGGGTTGTCCGCCTTTGTCTTGTATATTGCTAATATAGATTTGTTTCACCTCTCATCATCTTCCTGTCCTGGACATGACAATACTGTTTCAACTGATATTTACTCAATCATATTTGACAATAACATTTTCTCATGTCTCATATCTCAAGCTCTTCATTGACACTTTGTTTCCTTGGTAACCAAGTTGTGTAACTTTTAGAAAGTTTAAAAGCAAAACTTTTTGTGTAGTCAAGATGACTCTTGATTCAGAGCATTGACTCTTGTTCATAATTGAATTTAGCTTTAGTTATTGAATGTTACGAAGGGACTAAGCCGAAAAGAAAATGAATGAATGACTGAATAATTGAATGTTACATAGGCTGAACAGTTCAGGACAAGACTTGCTGTAAAGATGTACCATGGTGCATTGTGTTATGAAACAAACATTGATATTCTAAAATAATACAGCCATCAATACACTCACCATGTCCATTGTTTGCTTAAAAGCACTAAAAAGTTGCGTGGGACTCTCTTGAAACGCTAATGTTCTGCTGTCAGTGACACAATATAACAGCCCGCATGAGTAATTTAGCCCAAAGCTGCACTCATGGCGGGACAAGCGCCTCTGCTGCTGAGGGCACACATTATGAAATGTGCTGAACAGAGCGTTCAGGCTCTCATTTGCATGAGTTGTTATTGTTCGAAATGATAAATAAATTGAAAGCGCAGATGAAAAATGGCCATCCTCGATAAGACAGAGTATGTTTCTAGTGGAGCATGAAGCTAATCTGAAGCTTTTCTCCTTTCACCATTACCCATAATGCAAAAGAGACAGAACGCACCCGCATAAAAAAAAAAAAACACACACACACGCTGATGGCTTTCTGCCGCCTTCTCCTCATTTTCTAGCTTCGCAGAGATGCGAGGAGATTGCATAAACCTCTGTGGTGGTATTTCACTCACTTGAATATCTAAACCGGTCATCCGATTCGGAAACAGTTTGCAAATAAACAGGTTGGTTTATTGATTTAGTGGAAGTTTACTTTTGTGACTGACATTTTTATGCTCTTTATATTGCCTCTTCAGAGCTGTTAATTTGTCACTGTAGGGCAGATGAACGTATCGATGCAAAAGAGAATGTCAGGTGCTGAAGAATCTTTTCACACAACTGAAAGCATGAAATAATGGCTGACCAAAGGTGTCAGACGGGATCATTATAATTGTGCTGGGTTAGGTACTAGAGTAAAAAATCTTTCTTTTTTTTTAAATATTCAATTTAACTGAAACTTGTTAGCAGATGGAACAGGGAGTTAATCAAATCCCTTTATAATTTTAAGAGTGTCCAATCAGTCCAGACCAATCACCTCTGATTTTACCAACAGGTCTTGATTAATGTTAATCTGAATCCCGAACGAAATCACAAGCCTAATCAAATTCAACATTCACCAAGAGCCGTTGTACAGATCATTACCAAATCCTCTTGACTTTGTCTCAGGTCATTTGAGCCTCAAATTAGACTTCTTTAGATTAAGAGAGCAGCCATGAGATCGGTTTGGCTAATGACATTAGTCAATCTTAAAAGGGTTGCCAGATCATTGGACCCGTATGAGTTTTTAAATGGATCCTAGAGAAAAATCTGCCATGTATAACAAGAGTTCTTCCGCCCCTCCCTGTGGGCTTTCGCCAGCTGCGGTGGGAGAGGAAACGTTGGCAGCAAGTCTTCGCCTAAAGAAGCAACATCCATCACACTTGTTTGTCTTTCAGCTCGGCCATTTTGGCAGACATGAAGAAAACCCTTCACCAATTGTGAAACAACAGCAGCATGTCTTGAGTTCCTCTTCACCGAGTCATTGACAAATCACTGGCTCACAAAAACTGCCACCACCCACCTTAACCGAAAAACACATTTCTCGCTCTCTCTCCTTCCCTTCCCGAGGGTCATGAGGTTGTCTGGCTGACAAAGATGGCTGGGATTAGATTTCTCTCAATGGGACCTGGACACATGATAGACAGCACATGACTAAAGACTTCAGCCACTGACGGAAAGAGGAGGATAGCGAAGGGAGAGAGAGAAGAGAGAGATTCTTGCACACACACATGCACACACACACACACACACACACACACACACACACACACACAAAGGAAAGTGATGCGTGGGGAAAGAGACAGGCCGAAGGGAGAGAACAGAGACGGCTGTGTATGTGTGTTGTGGTGTCATCAGCAGACGTGTGTCTGAGGCACACAATGACTGTCTGCGGCTCCAGCCTGATGTTGGTATCAGAGCGATTGTGCTGCTCCAGGGGGAGCCTGTGAGCTCTGGGACTGAGGGAGTCACGCCGAGGGGAACAGAGTCTTTAGAGATCCTGCTTTCTGTGGAAATGCATTGGAGACGTTCAGTGCAGAAAATCCTGTGAAAGACTTGAGGACAAAAGCATATCATTTGGTCTGTGTGTGTGGTCTCCATATGCTTTTGCAATGCTATCATGTATTTTAGAAAATGCTGTATAGCGTAAGGACGTTTCTGTAAGTTTTTAAAGGTTTTTAAAGGATCACCATAGCTGCAATAGTAATATATTTTTAATTATTATATACTCCTTTAGAAAAGTATATTTAAAATTCTAATCAGAAATGCTAATTGTAAAAAAAAATTATAATAGTGTAAATTTAGAAATGCATCAACAACAGCAGAAATATGATGATCTAACTTAACTTTAATTTTGTCCTAATGTACTTTATATTTTCCATATTAACATACATTTTTACTGTAAAGACATGTTCTGCAAATTGATAATATTTCAAAATAGTGTAAAACAGAAACAGTTACAGCAAAGTATAGAACGAACAATAGTTGTAAAGATGCAGCACTCCAACCGAATTTGTATCGTTTACAACATAGATATATTTAAAATATTATTAAGCTATTTTGGAGTTGCCCAGCCATTCACTCATACTGGCAGGATGTAATGCAAGTAATACGAAATATTTTTGGTGATGGAGTGAACTTTTCTTTTACAACAATTGGGAAATACCTGGGAAATATTGCAACCAACTTAAAAAAACGTAAAAGACAAGTATTTATTAAAAATAATTCTAGTGTCGGCGCGAGTGGTGTAGTGGTTGGTGCGTCGACACATGCACTCCGGTGCTCACGGCGACCCGAGTTCGATTCACTCCTTGCGGTCCTATGCCGATCCTTCCCCTCTCTCTGCTCCCCATGCTTTCCTGTCAATTCTCTCTACTGTCCTATCCAATAAAGGTGAAAACCCCGAAAAAATTATTATAAAATCTTTTTTTTTTTTTTTTGTTATTTCTAGCAACCAGTAAGAAAACTGTAACTCGAAAGTGGTTACAAATCGAACCCCCTACAAAATCTGAATGGTTGGATATTGTATCTAATGTTCAAAATATGGAGAGGAGGACTTTTTCTTTAAAACTACAAATAGACAAATACCTGCAATATTGGGAGAAATGGATTGTATTTATGCCATTACACAGTGTAAACTGATCTTTATATGTATTTGTTAATGTGACCTGTAAGGAAATATGTGTGCAGTCAACTGTTCATTTAAGTTCCGATGTGTTTTTAGAATTTTTTATTTATTATTTATTATTTAGTATTTGTATTCTTTTCTCTTTTTTTTCTTTTTTTTTCTTAAAAAAATTTAATAAAAATGAAGTATAAATATATATAAATTATTAAGCATTATTCTGAGAACATTTAACAGGTTTGTTGAGAAATAAATGGTCACACTCTACAACAGGGGTGTCCAAACTCGGTCCTGGAGGGCCAGTGTCCTGCATATTTTAGTTCCAACCGCAATTAAACACACCTGAACTAGCTAATCAAGCTCTTTAGGTATACTAGATACCTCCAGGCAGGTGTGTTTAAGGAAGTTGGAGCTACACTATGCAGGACAGTGGCCCTCCAGGACTGAACTTGGACACCCTTGCTCTACAATAATGCCTTTACTAACATGAACAAACAATGAACAGTACATTTATTACAGTATTTAATCGTCTTTGTTAATGAAAATACAGTGTTTCATTGTTAGTTCATCCAATTCAATTCAATTCAATTCAATTCAATTCAATTCAATTCAATTCAATTCAATTCAATTCAATTCAAGTTTACCTGTATAGTGCTTTTCACAATCATTCCAATCATTCCAAAGCAGCTTCACAAAAGGTGCACGTCATTACATTACAGTCAAAATCAGAAAAGTTAAGGAGTTGTGTAAAGTGTTGTCAGTATGTAAACGTAGTGATCCTGTAGTTATACAGTATATAGGGGAGAGCGGGGATGAAAGTAACGTGGGGCGAAAGTAACAAATCAATTTTCTTGAAGCCCTGACATTTGCTTTCTTGGCTAAAACAGCACATTCAGCTTGCAACCGTTGATGGAGCTGCCAGATATCCCTTGATTTCGAGACCATGTCCCGCGGTTAGCTCCAATTTTCATTTTTTTTAAGTGCAGAAAGTAAATTATTGTAGCGGTGCTTTTTTTTCCTATTACAAGTTGTGTTTCTCTTTTCATCACACTAATGATCAATCTACAGGTTATTTGGTGCAATAACACATCCTTAAGTTTCAAATGTCTGAGATTTTCAGATTAAAAGTAAATCAGAATAAAATGCCAAGAGTTCCTGTGGGGATGAAAGTAACACTCTTATTTATGCCCCACTGCTAATAATTATACAATATTTTTCTCTTCCACATAAGAGTTAGAGTTCCACATTAGAGCAATATTTGGATTCATAAAATTAATGCATATTGCCATTAATAATAAAACATAATGAAAAATTGTAGAAAATGTTAACATTTTGCATTGTTGGATTGCTTTTGACACATTTGATGGAGCTGAAACTTAAAATGAAAATGCTGTTTAACATTTTTTTTTTGCACAAATAAAAGACAAAATATGTTTGCAGTTAACATTAACAAGGTCATAGTCAGATTTATTTAAAATAAACAAGATTAAGCCAGTAAATTGAGCAAATGTTGTTGTGTTCATTTTGACCCACCCTTGTGTTACTTTTGTCCCTGCTGATAGGGTCAAAAGTAACAATGTGCAGCTTTTATTTAGAGTGAAGTTATATTGGAGTTGTTCTACAATGATACAAAGTAAAACCCAATTTTGATAGACCACTCTTGAGAGTTAGTAACCACAGCAAAAATATATTTCTGCTAAAAACATTATCTTTTAAAAATAGGTTTTTATGAAAAATGGTACTTTCGTCCCCGATTTCCCCTGTCTTTTCAAAAGAAATAATAATTACATGTAATAATATTAACATTAGTACATGTTCAATAAAGTGTATTTGTGTATTAAGTGTTTAAGATCTCAGATGGTTGACATTGTCTCTTCAAGTCTTCGTAGGGCATTAACTAATGTTAACAAGCACCACGTTTGATTTTATTAATGCATCAGTAAAGGTTGATTAATAAATGATATACAAGCATTGTTCATTATTTGTTTATGTTATTTAAGACATTACCTTAACAGTGTGACCAGTATTGCAAACTGTTACCAAAAAAATATTTATGAGAATAGAAATAATTGTTTATAAAATTAACATTAAGAATAAATAAACAATACAAGTAATGCTGTTTTCCAAGCAAAGCATTTTATTTTAGTGATTGTTTAGATGTTGTTACTGGAAAACAAGATAAACAGTGATTAAGATGTTTACTCATCACTTGCATGTCCATTCAAACTCTATATTCCGATTCGAGGTCGCACTGAACTCTCAAATGCTTTGCTGAAGGCAAAACAAACTCATCGAGTCGCTAATGATGATCACATTTCTGCAGAGTATGTAGCACCTCTGGCTTTTCTGGCTCTTCCATCTGCTGTGCACCAGAAAACAAACAGCGGAGATGCACATTAGACCCCTACAGCTACAGTTCATTGGGAGATGCTCCAATTTTTTTTCTCTTCCGATGTTACAAGTGCTAATCTAATAATGACAGGGAGGAAAATTACGCCGCGCTGGTTGTCACAGTGCCTTGAACCCGGAGGATTTCAGCTTTTGTGAATGAAGTGTGAAAGCCTGAAACAAATCCCTATTACATGTCATTAAGCGGGTGAAAATGAGAAGCGTAGGGGGCAGAAAGAGATGGAGGAATGAACGGAGGCGGATGGAGGACACATTAAGTGAAGTTAAAATTAAAGTTCGTTCGAAGTGTTTTCAGATAATCCTTCTCTCGCTAACTCTCTCATTTAAATAAACTCTCTCTGTAATCAGTACGAATGGCTAAATATCTCCTTTTTCGTTTAAAGCTTCTTTAAAAAAGTCTTTAAGTCACAAGTTCACAGTTTTTTCCTAAATCTGTGATTCTCAACTGGTGGGTCACGACTTTAAATGTAGTAAGAAATGTCCCATTTCACACTTATGAAGTTGTGATAATGAGCTTGTTGCATTCAAGTGTAATGTTGTTGAAAAAGATAAAAGTGCAGCATCTAAGAGGTTGACAGCCATATTGGAAGATCTCTTTGGTTAACAACCATTTTATCTAGGTATGTTCAGATCTGATATCGTGGTCAGAAATCGGGCTCAATCATGCAGTTTCAGACTCGATCGGAATCAGACATCACCACCCGATCAGGACTCGAATATATTTGAAGATATTCTCATTATTTTTTAACACATCTATAGTTATGCGGTGGCACAGAGTTAGACCTCTTTGTTGACTGACACACAGAAACAGCAACGCATGCGGGATGATATCACTTTGTTGCAGAGACGCTATTGGTTAAATGCCAGTAACAAGGATGCAGCTTGAAGCGGAAAGCGCGAGTATGTCTATGGTCTGGAGGTATTATAAAGTTGATGATGACAACATTGCCATAGCAAACTGTGAGATATGCAAACTTGGGATTGTTGAGGTGTTATTTGTTTTTAAATTAGATTTATATATATATATATATATATATATATATATATATATATATATATATATATATATATATATATATATATATATATATATATACAGTATATATATATATATTTTTTTTTACTGTTGCACTAAAGTCCTAAAGATTAGGTTATTTCTTTTATGTTTTTGTGATTGATGTTATTTATTACTTAATTGTTAAAACTACCTCACAGAAATGCTCTGTTTGTTAACAGAGTTATTGAATGTTAAAATAAGGTAAATTAAATTAATAAAAGGAACATCCCGTATCTGTTTCTTCGCTCTTCTTTATTCTTTTTTAATGTATTGTAGAAGTATCGGATCAGATTTCGATATTGGTAGATACTCAAAATCAAATGGCTCGGACTCAGACTCGAGGACAAAAAACCTGATTGGGACAACCCTAATTTTATCAGTCAGATATATGCTAATTTCATAGTTTATTAAGCTTTGAATGATTAGTCATATACACGTAAGCCTGTATTTGCATAGCCAAAGTTTTTTCTACAGGTATCATAAGGTTAGCACAACTATGGTTAAAGGTGCAGTAGATGATATGCCAAAATGCTATCCGCTAGCATAATAGCTTTGAAAACACAATCTCTCCCTTGATTCCAAAGGCACTGTCTCCTCAAATCACGAATGTGCACCCAGGCCTGGCCCTTACCAATTTGGTACCCTAGGCAAGATTTCAGGTGGCGCCCTGTCGCATAGCAATAAATTCCACTGGCAGTGTACATATACTCAAAAAAAAAAAACTATTAGGTTTGTCTTGAACATTCTTTTATTTAAATACAGCAATTGCTTTCCAAGAGATGGATTGCAGCTGAAAGGGCATCCACTGCGTAAAAACATGCTGGATAAGTTGGCGGTTCATTCCGCTGTGGCGACCCCAGATTAATGAATGAATGAATAAAGCAATTGCACATTCAAAATACTTGAAAAGAAGGATTTGTAACAGTACTGACTGAGAAACCGCAGCAGCGCATCTGAAGACAGAAGAGGAGTATGTGACACCAGTCAAATAATAAATTTGTGATTTAAAGAATAAAATAAGATGAAATAATATAAATGAAAACTCCTAAAGATAGATGCATGATGTAGACTATACTGTATAAAATACAATGTACTTCTTCTGATAAACAAATTATATTAGTTATTCATATATTAGTAACAATTTCAATTTTATTGTCATTACAGTGAACTGCTAATTAGCGTATGCAAAGAAGGAGTAAACTGCAGTCTAATATGCCATGTGGTAATGCTAAGCTATGGTCAAACATTAATGATGTGCACTTTAACACTGATGTAAAGTTTTTGACAAACACACTTTAAACAATATGAACTGTAACACAACAAACAGCTAGACTTGGAAAATGGAAGAGCATTTTGATTGACTATTACAAGCTGCTAAAACATCAGATAACCATGCCGATGCAATTAATGTTATTGGGCGAGGTATGCAGCCGACCAATGCCAAGAAGCTTATATTAATCATATAGCTCTTTATACATTTTTATTATAGGTTGTAAAATCTGTCTATAACCAATAAATTTTAATGTGTTTGTCATGTTTTTCTTCCTCATCTTTCTTTTTTTGCCTCTCCTGCGCACCAGACAGTTTGGGACGTTTTGACATGAGCTTGATGACCTATTAAAAAAACGAACACTGTGTAGCAGTTAAAGTCTAATTATTCAGAAGAGGGTGGGCATCTTTGGCGAGCAGGCTTTATTATTATTATTATTATTATTATTATTATTATTATTATTCTAAATAATAATAATACTATTATTATTTGGTATTATGACTTTAGAAAAGAATAAGCTCACATTAATTTAACTGCATAGTGCAAAGCCTACTTAGTATTACAGTATTATTATTTATAATAATAATAATAATAATAATAATAATACTAAGTAGGCTTTGCACTATGCAGTTGAATTAATTTGAGCTTATTCTTTTCTCAAGTCATAATACCAAATAGTTTTAAGAATAGTAACCCATTTCTGGCGCCCACCTGGATGTAATGGCGCCCTTAGCATTTGCCTATACTGCCTATGCCACGGGCTGGCCCTGTGCGCACCCCAGTGACAGCACTTGTAGTAGAAGTGCAGCAAGGAGGAGCTGGAGCTCAAGCTCCCTCTTGTTGTAGCTCAGCTCTGCCCATGTGGCTCTGCAGTGAGTACCACTTGGGTAAAGATGACAGTAGACAACCCACTATGTCATTCGCCAGTCAGAAAACTTGATAGTACATAATACTACAATTCCGAACAAGAAACTGTATTATATCTAGCACGTTTTGAGTTGTGTAGCAAGCAAAACTTGTCTTAATGTGCAATATTTCATGCTTGCAAGGATCGCTGGTCTCACTCTCTCACGCACTTTGTCCTAAAGCTAAATGCTTAGCAAGCCATATGCTAAGCCATACTTGCATGCTATTTTAGACAGAATATTCAAAGTAGTATGGTAAACAATATAGAGAGCGCGGCTCAGGTTGTCATTCAAAAATGAACCAACGTTATGTGAATATAAAACCAACTTCACCTCAGTAAAGCAGCCTAGGCGGAATAGCGCTATTTACTTATGACATTATTGATGCTGTAAAAGGTTCCTTATGAAATAGAAAATAGTCACATAAATTTTTCGTCGGAAGATTTCAGTGGCTGAACAACAATTTCATTCATATAACCTATTCGTAATACACCAAAAACTACAGTACATACAGTATGCTTTGCGTGACTAAAATAGTTTTAAAACATAACATTACCTGTCTAAAATAAATACTTCAGCCATGGTGTCATCCTTCCTCCAGCGTGCAAAACTAACTCCAATATTGATTCAGGATTTTAAAAAGTTTTGATTCAGCATTTGTTTTTGCAGCTGTCATTCTCTCATGTGCACGCACAAACGGTGGATCTGTCTGCGTGAACGGGGTGTGCAAATCTACATTTGTTGACAGTTTGGACCACTTATCAGAATTATGGGAATTATCTGCCTGACCAATTTTAATTGGACGCACATTTTTTTTTTAGTCTTATGCCTTATTCAGAATATAAAAATACATTTAGATCATTTACTTTAATCATTATTATTGGAATGTGAAGAGACTTTCAACCAGCACAACAAAAATGTTTCTGAAGATAATCACCTATTGCACCTTTAATTTACCTACAGCACAAAACAAGAAACATTAATTTTGCAATGGCATGTTTAAAAATTACACCCAACTAAAAAACTTTTTTAATGATATTTCTAATTTATGAATGTTCTAATTGCATCTAAATGTAGCATCAGGTCTATGTGATGTAGCTATAGCAATATTCTAAGCAATATTATATGCATTTTTTTCTAAACTTCACAATTTCACATTTAATGATGTTTATTATTTTGTGTTACTTAATTATTTGGGAAAAGTAGCCATTTCAGAATTTCAAATGTCAAGGAAATCTGGGGAAAATCTCTTTTTTTTCAATGTCTATTAATATGTATATCATGTAATAGCATGTAATATATTGTATTAATGTTAGGGCTGTCGAATGATTAAAATCTGCAATCTAATTAATTTTGTGATGTGATGATTAATTAATCAAATTAATTACAGTTTAATCACACATTAAATTTGCCTGAGAAATGATCCCCACAAGAAAACGTAAAAGCTGCTATAGTTTTAAATATATATATCTATAGAAAAAAAACAATGATAGAAATAGAAGAACATCAATATTAATTGAATTAATTTAAATTAATACATTAAAATGACATCTAATTAAATTGACCTAATTATTATCGCAATATCAAATATTATGATTAATAATGTTACAGTATTAGACTTCATCTATTCCCAGTCAAACATGACATTGAACTTAAATGCAACTGCTTTCACCTTCAGCACTGGTCTGGCCAAGAATAGCCGACAGAGGTTGCTTGATTGACTTTCTCTGTGAAGGGTAATTGATTGGCAGGGATTACGTGGAAAGGCTTGGGCCTTGATAAAGCGAGAGGGGAACCGTGGCTCAGCAGCCAAGTGATTTGTCCTGTCCATACATGTCCCTGTCTCACTTCATTACCGTATGGCTCTTACCTCCCCGTCTGGCCAGCACAGCACGAGGGTATTTGTTACATCCTGCTGCACTCATTGCCTTCTCTCTTGATTAAAAAGTACCTACTTCACTTCTCTCACTCCGTTTCATCCCAAACTGAGATGTACAGCTGGAAAAGGGACAACCGCAGGGGAGCCTGTGGATAAATATTTATTTAATAGCTGCCAAACGCTCTCTTTTATTGTTGGTCACTGCTGAGATGGGCAAAGGGAGAAAGACTTCTTTATGAGGCAATCAGACAAAACGGGCTCATAAATCACATGCCGACCAGCAAGCTGCCACGTATCAATGAGGAGGTCGTTGAGGTAATGACATAGACTGAGAAAATGTTCCCAGCATGAAAAAAATCACATACAATTACAGTTTGTGCATAACTTTGTTATTTTAGGAGATTACAAGAGCTCTTAGTGTAAATGTGCTATAGAGGAATACAGATTATGAGGGTTAAAGTGGCCTGTTTGAACGTACTTGAACATTTTTTTGATTGCCACTTTATATGATGGAATTAGTCAATGACTTGTTGCTTTCTTGTCTTTTAAAACTTGAAGAAGTAGGCTGAAGAGATGTTGGCACTTTATTATTATTAATTTTAACTGCACGGTAAAAAATGTCTGTTAATTAACAGTTGTGATGACATTTAGGAGTATATTTCAACAAAATTTGTTTTGTTGTGGTGGTGTTGTTGGTTTCAGTGTTTAAATGTGTGCAAATGTATTTTTGTTATTAATTTTACTCTGCAGTTTGCACAAAATGATTGTGTTTGATAGTATTAGTAGTTTGAGACATAATGACTGGGTTGGTCATCCAATTCTCCACACAGAAATGCCAACTGACCTAAGGCTCAAAACAGCAACCTTCTTGCTGTGAGGCGATCGTGCTTCCCACTGCACCACCACATATTTATTTATTTATTTATTTTATTATACAATAGTTCTGTCTGGTTCTCATTATGTATTTAATGGTCCAGGATCAACATTAGTGAATTTATAAAGTTGACAGTCCAGGATCAACATTAGTGAATTTTTAAAATTTTTATTTTTTTAATTAAAAGTAAATAAATAAATAGAAATAATATAATATATTTTATATAATATATAATAAATATATGTGTGTGAAATATATGGATATCTGTTTATTTTTTATTCTTTTTTTTAATGGAATGTGGGAAACAGAATGCACCATGTTAACTTCCTTAACAATCTATTGAAGTCCACATTTTCTACTAATAAATAATATGCTTCTAATTATAGGTTGAGAGCTGCAGTAGTTACAACCATAAAAGTCTACAATGTGTATTTTCAGATATTCATAAGTTCTATGGATTTGAGAAACACCAAGTCATTGCACTGTGTTGATAATTCCGAAACTTTTGACCATTGTTGTGACCACAGTTTTTTTAGTACGGTAGACATCAATTCTGGGGTTGTGCATCTCAATTTTTGCAATGAAAACTTTAACGCAATTCGTAGATGCCAGTCACTCGAATCTTCTTACTGTGAAACAGCAGAAACATCCTTCGAAAACATGGCCCAGATTCATGCTATATTTATTCTAGGAAGATGGAATTCCACATTTGTTGAAAATCTCTCGAGCTGCTTTCCGCTCTCCTGAGAGACGCCAGAACTTTTGCCGCTAGATTTGCAGCAGGTTTGTCCTTGTGTGTGCTTGTTCGTGTATGTGCGGTGTTGAATGTGGTGTAAAGTTTGCTGTTAAAGTTGCAGTGACGGCTGGGATTTGAGGATCTTGAGAGAATACACCTGCGATTACAGCTTCCTCCATGCAGCAGCCTGTTGGAAATGTAAAATCTGCTCCAAAAAACAGAACATTATGAGATTCCCCCAGTGCTGTCTGGAACATTTGATTCATCTGCTAGTGTTAAAGAAATAATATACTCAAGTCACCGTTCAGAATTAAAGCTACCCAATTTTCACTGAAATCTGTTGAATATATTTATTTTTCATGTTTGCTGGTAAAGACTGTAAGTGTTTATTGTGTATTGGTAAATTTTGTAAAGGGAAATTGTTAAATTAAAAATGTTAAATTTTGCTTTTTTTCAGCCCAGGCTCTTCTGATTACATACCCCTACAGTATATACATTTCTGGAGAGAGCAAAATACATGCCAGGAGCTACGTTTTTTGCAGTTCTTGTTTTCGCGAATACACCAGAGGACGCTGTGTATGATCTCAAATTTCTCTCGCAAGTGCCATTCTTTCCTGCTCTTCTTGCATAAATCCACCAGAGGTTGCTGTCAACTGACTGATTTACTGACTGACCAACTGACCAATCCACCCTCCCTCTTCCCTTAATCCAACCAATAGCTTTTTAAAAAGCACCGATTTACCCGCCCACCCCTTCCCTAAACCCAACCACAATATTTTAAAAAACAAACCAGAAATAGAAAAGCCCCCTGATTTTTACCACGTTTTCAGATTTTACCACATTCCATACCACATTTACTTCACATTCTTATTTTATTTTTTGGCTTTTGTTTTTGTCTTACCGGCTTTCTGGAATCATTTTCTGCGTCTCAAGTCCGCCAACGTAGGTGTCAAGCTACCTGACAAACTGGTAACAGCAGAAAAGCCGCCTACACGGAGGTAATTGGTCAGCTGGTAAGCGAGAAAAGGAACTGCGTCAGACCACCCCGTAGCGTTCGTTTTAAAAACAAAATGCAGCCGTACATACTTCTGGCTACATAATTAACACTCTTCAGAAATGTAAATAGGGCAACGTTTTCAGAATGAGCTTATGTTGTATTTAAAACCACATGCACAAAAAAAGCAACATAGGCTCATTCTAAAAATGTAGCCCTATATACTACGTTACTGAAGATTGCGAATTATGTAGCTAGAGCTACGTATAGCTGCATTTCATCTTTAAAACGGGGCGCTATGAAGCGCTTACCAGCTGATCACTTACCTCCATAGGGATGGTTTTCCTGCTGTTACGTTGTCCAGATAGCTCGCCATGTACATTGGTGGACTTGAGACGCAGAAAAGAGTTGACTACAGTGAAGAACGGTTCCAGAAAGCAGGTAAGACGAAAACAGAAGCCAAAAAATAAAATAAACAAGTAAATAACAGGGTGAGAATGTGGTCTAATTTAAAAACGTGGTAACAATCAGGATAGGGCTTTTTTTCTGGATTTCTTTCTAAAACTGAAGGTTGGTTTTAAGGAGGTGGGTGGGTTGGGTCAATCGGTGCTTTTGAAAACACTATTGGTTGGGTTTATGGAAGGAGGAGGGTGGGTCAGTCGTTCGGTCAGACAGTTAGTCAGTCATTCAGTCAGTCAGTCAGTTAGTCAGTCGACAGTGGCCTCTGGTTGATTTACTCGAGCAGGCCTGAACGGCCCTCACAGGTGAAATTTGAGATCTCAAAAAGCGTACACAGCAGACTTTGTATTTGTGAAAACAAAAACTGCAAAAAATGTACCTCCTGGGACGTATTTGGCGCTCTCCAGAAATTTATTTACAGTGCATCTGGAAAGTATACATAGTGCTTCACTTTTTCCACATTTTTTTATGTTACAGCCTTATTCCAAAATAGATTAAATTCATTTAATTCCTCAAAATTCTACACACAATACCCCATAATGACAATGTGAAAAAAGATTTTTTTTAAATTGTTGCAAATTTATTAAAAATAAAAAACCTGAAAAATCACATGTACATACTGTAAGTATTGACAGCCTTTGCTGTAAAAAAAGCTCTAAATTGAGCTCAGGCACATTCTGTTTCCACTGATCATTCTTGAGATGTTACAGCAGCTTAATTGGAGTTCACCAGTGGTAAATGTAGTTGATTGGACATGATTTGAAAAGGCATACACCTGTCTATATAAGGTCCCAGGGTTGACAGTGCATGGCAAAGCACAGACCAAGCATGAAGACAAAGGAATTGTCTCTAGACCTCCGAGAGAGAATTGTCTTGAGGCACAAAGCTGGGGAAGGTTACGGAAATTTTTTTGCTGCTCTCAGAAAGACAACCATCTTTGCAGCAATCCACCAATCAGGTCTGTATGGTAGAGTGGCCAGATGGAAGCCACTCCCCATCTGGAATTTGCCAAAAGGCATCTGAAGGAAACAAAATACTCTGGTCTGATGAGACTAAAATTGAACTGGAGTGAATGACAGGCATTACGTATGGACCAGGCACCACTCATCACCAGGCTAATACCATCCCTACAGTGAAGCATGGTGGTGGCAGCATCATGCTGTGGGGATGTTTTTTAAGGATAGAGGGAAAGATGAATGCAGCAATGTACAGAAACATCCTTAATGAAAACCTGCTTCAGAGTGCTCTTGACCTCAGACTGGGGCGACGGTTCATCTTCCAGCAGGACAATGACCCAAAGCACACCGTCAAAATATCAATCTATAACTCGGTGAATGTCCTTGAGTGGCCCAGCCAGAGCCCAGACCTAAATCCTATTCAACATCTATGTAGAGATCTGAAAATGGCTGTACACAGTCGCTTCGCATCCAACCTGATAGAGTTTGAGAGGAACTGCAAAGAGGAATGGGCAAAAATTCCTAAAGACAGGTGTGCCAAGCTTGTGGCACCCTATTCAAAAAGGCTTGAGGCTGTAATTGCTGCCCAAAGTGCATCAACAAAGTATTGAGCAAAGGCTGTGAATACTTATGTACATGTGATTTTTCAGCTTTTTTACTTTTAATAAATTTGCAACAGTTTCAAAAAATCTTTTTTCACATGCCTATTTTTCACCCTGATAGGTGAAGCTTTTAAAGTAAAGAAAATGATGGATGTCCGATCACTGAATTACAGCTACTGTACGTACATACAGTAGCCTAAATGCTATGCCACAAAAGTAATATCAATAAAACATTGACAAGACCGCTAGTACACACTTGAAGTATTCGTTGATAAAAAAAATAAAGGGCAGAAGCAACAAAATACCTAAAGGTCCATCATAACCTATATTTAAAATTCTGTTAGCTTGGTTGAGTTGTTTGCGAGGATCAAAGGTCATTTAAATGAACTATGCATGAATGCCAATGAATGTCTGCTGGCTGTCTTTATCGCTCAGACAAACAATAATTCTTGTCTGGTATGTTTCTTGTCATCCTTTGTGTTTTCTCCTTGTGACTCACTCAGCCATTGTGGTTTATATCACTTAGCTTGTTTGCATCCTATTCATGTGAGCTTGTAAATTTGGCATTGCACTGAATTGAGAAAAAACAACAACAACAACATGCTGTAACACATTGATTACACGCTGTCTGTGCTGCCACTGCAGTCTATTACAGGCTAGTCGTAACGCTAACAGCATAGACCAAACAGTTAATGGCTGCCCATTAGAGATTATTTTACTACTTAAGTTAAAGTTATATTAAAGGTCAGGGGCTTCATGTACTGTATGCACAAAATGAGCATCACAAAAGGCCCCTGACCTTTGGATAACTTTAAATAATCCAGTCCAAAATGTAAATCGCTAATGGGCTGTCATTATCCGTGTGGTCAGAAATGTTAGCATTACATAAAGTCTATAATTGATTGTAATTTTAGCATGCACAAGCTATAATCAATGAGAGGACTTCCACACACACTTTTCATTTAATACAGCACATCTAGCATAAAGTTAACAGTTAAGCACTAATCATTATCCAGGTGATGTAACAGCATATTAATTTTATATCTGATATAACTGAAAAGGTGGTAAAGTATATTGCGTATGAAACTTTACCTCTGCCATTCTTCAGTGAAACACTGGTTTAACAATCACAAGCCATTAACAACTCATAATGATTTTGATTTTTGAAGACCATGTGCTTTAAATCATCTGGAAGTCCTTTAGCCACATTCTTTAAAATATCTTCTTTTGTTTTTAGCAGGAGAAAGAAATTGATACTTGTTTGAAGCAACTTAGGGCTTAGAGAATGGTGACATCATTTCTCTCTGCATGGGTTACCGCTTTGTAAGGATGGCTATATCTCTCCATAATATTAAACCCTTAAAACTTATGGAACTCCACACGAGACAAGACCACGAAAATGGTCAGGCACTAAAACAATAAACTTGCATCCTGAGCCCCCCTCTTTGCCCTGGACTTGACCTTCTCCACCAGAGCAGCTCCACACAGAATGTCCAAGTTTTGAATATGGCGTATCTTGTGGCTCTATATTCATGTTTGGTGTCATTTTAAATGTCTCTGTGTGATTGGTAAAGTGGTCCTAATTTCACTGTAATATTTTACAATCTCCCTTATATCAGTTAATTTGGGTTTTTGACTTTGATAAGATTTTTGCCAGATGCTCCACTCAAGGCAAAATGGTCTTCGCATCAACTCATGACCAAGCAAGGCTGTTGGTGAAGCTTTTATTGTCTTGAATTTATGATGATTTGAGTATTTAGGGAAAAGGTGCAGAAGTGTCTGTGGGATTCTGTAGCCAGGATACCCCATTGCAGTGTATACGTCTCTGAGCTCTGCATCAGGACTTATATGCTGCAATGTATTCTACATGGTCAGGTATTAATCTCTAACTCTTAAAAATATCTTTGAGTAATTGATGTTGTACAATCTTGATTGGCTTATTTTGTTTAATTATGTGAATTGGAATGGAAAATCTTTGCCTGACAAATAAATGTAAAATTCTTGTTTAACTCTAATATCTCCTAAAATCACTTAAATCTAGTTGATTGTTTAGGCTGATGTTTCTGCAGCCTACGACCAGGATTAGTCATACGTTCAGGCTCAATGGATGGAGCATAGGCACAGCTTTAGAGGCCTGTTGATTTCTGATAATCACTGACTTAGTATGATATAATCTAGGGGCTAAATTAAACTTTCTTTAAGTATGAGCAAGCATGGGGCGGCCTATTATTATTTAAAGGAAATTAGCTTACAGTTATATTCTCTAGCTAAGCTAAACCAAACTTTCTTTAAGTATGAGCAAGCATGGGGTGGCCTATTATTACTTAAAGGAAATTAGCTTATCTTCTATCTAAGAACCAGAACTGGCGAGGATGTGTCCGTGAGCAAATGTACAGTAACTGGCCAGTACTGACTCTGAGCGACTTCGGGTAAACAATGAACCATTAACTGAAAATAAAGATTTATTAGGTTAATCAATCTAAATTGGACCTAATCACAACCTACAAGGTGATCAGCTTGAATAAGATGAATCTAAATTTAATTATTATAAATTGAAAACAAATTAAAATAAATTTTAACAAATAAAAATATTTCACATGTGCTAAAAAGGCTTACAGGCATTTAACCTTCATCCATGCTGTTAGTTCCATCATAGGACTAATAGATGGACCCTTACAGGTTGAAGATCAAGTTCAAATCACTGATGCTTGCTTACAAGACAGCCACTGGCATTGCAATCTCTTACCTCCACCTGCTCCTGAAGGTCTACACCCCCTCCAGGAGCTTGTGGTGCCATCACAGAGGGGCTGTGTCACGATTCCCAGCAATCCAGCCTGTGCAGATCGCTGGTAAACACACAGTATTGCATAGAACTACAAAGTCGCCATTATATGGACTACAAGATCCAGTCATGCACTGCACACACACACCGGTTTCTAATCCTGGCTCATTGCTAACTCACACAACTGAAGCTCCTCAAAGACTGATTAGTTGGACTATTTATACCGCACACTAATACACAGACTTTGCTGAGTCTTCTTTATCTGTCTAGTTAACATTACGATGCGTTATGTCATGTCGTGTACTGATCTCTGTTTGTATGTTCACGTTGCCTGCTGCCTGCCTGTATTGACCTATCGCCTGTTATTTGACCACGACTCTGGATTCCCTGTGCACATCTGTTTGCCCCTGTGTTGACCGTTGCTTGTCTGACCATTCTCTGCATAATAAACCCTGCATTTTCATAGATCCGCACCTTCTTATTGTCAGCGTCTCCCTTGTGACAGGCTGTCAAAACCTTTCCAAAACCTTTTCATTCAATGTTCCACACTGGTGAAAGGATATTCCCATTCCCACTCGGACTGTAGACACACTGGTATTCTTCAAATGACAACTAAACATCCATCTCTTCCGAGACCACCTGAACCCAGGTGAATAATACCAAAACCACCTATTGCAGCACTTTCACTCTCTCGCCCTCTAAAAAATAAAATAAAATCTCATACTGTAGCATTAAATAATCTGAGCACAAGTTACTTTGAATAAATACCCTTTGTATGTATTGCGTCTTCTTGTTGAATCGCTGAATACCTCCTCAATTGTAAAACCCTTTAGACAAAAGCATCTGCTAAATGACTAAATGTAAATGTAATCATTTTCATCGTTTGGTATCATCTTTCATTGACAGCTAAATTTAGCCTTTTGTCTCAACCTCAGAAAGCTCAGACTATACTTGCACAATTATAAACTATGTAAAATAACACCTGCTTGTAAATAAACAGCATCAGTTTATGCCATTATGCAACAGGAAGCTTGCACTCCAGACTCGCTGTGAACTCGCTCGGGATCGTTTGCCAAAACTTTGAATTAAAGGTTGCAAATAACATTCGGTTCTTGCAGAGACTGATCATTTTGCTTCATGAGATTTCAATGTATCATCAGAAGCCAAGGGTATTGATTTTGTTTTTGACTATCATTTGACTCTCAAAGTGCCGGTAGCTGTTGACTTTTATTTTATGAATCAACAAGAACCACAGTTTTAGCTAACATATTATTTAAGGCTGTACTGAAATAAGTCACCTACATCTTGGATGGCCTGAGGCTAATTGACAGCAAATGCTCATTTTTGGTGAACTATGCATTCAACTAATTGTAAAGTGCCCCTATTTTTGAAAATCATTTTTCATGCAGTGTGTAACACAGCTCGAATAAATGAAAACATTTGCACCTGAAAGTGGACTGTGTTTGAAGTTCAACTCTCAAAAGTCACTCTCAAAAAGAGAGAGGCATTTAGATCAGTTACTCTCCAAGTAGACCTTGAACTGTTTCTTTGTGATGTCCAAGTGAAACATTGCTTTGCAGTTAAAAGATGAGGCTATGAGGAAACAATCTTTAAAGTTTATTTTCACAACAATACCACCGATAAATGGGCTTTGTAGACCGGTTGGCGAAATGTGGATGCGCTGTCCTTGAAGGACATTCATCTTGAAATTTTAAATGATGGATATGACAGATGATGTTTATTTTTTCTCGCTGTGACAATTTTTCTCATTGTGCTGAAAGAGAAATATTAAAAGTAACTTGATCTCATGTAAATATAAGAAATACAATTTTCGTACAGCTCCATTTTTGGATTGTTATTTCTCTTTTAGTATAGCTACTGGTAAAATGGTAAGGAAAATTAGATTTAAATATACGTAGTAGGAGTGGTTGGGTCAGGAGGAAACTGTTGTAAATGACAGAGTGTGAACAAAGAGTGAATAAATAGCAGGATCGGTCGGGTAAGAGCAGACCTCTACTTTCTTGTTTCTTCATACAACATACTGTATGTATTTACTTATGTGTGTTGTTTTCAGCCTGATCTCACAAAGAAACATAACTATTTTACATTTTATTCGTTTAGTGGCTAATTCATACAAATTCATACAAGTTCAGTTGTACAAAAATGTTACATTTTTAAAACAAAGCGTGGCATCAAATGCTGAATACAACAGAAAGACATAAAACTTTACAGATAAACATTTACAGCTATATTGAAATAATTTAAAGAAATACAAATATCTGATATAATAAAATCATATTAAATAAACAAACCAATATAAAACAAGCTATAACCATTTAGGTATATACAATATGAATAAATGAAACTGTTTTAATTTATTAAACTGTTTAATTAATTTTCTCACTGTGAAATTATTTTTATTATATTTTTATTGAGGTATTTATTTTCATACTTCTAATGAAATAACATTCAAACCCCTAGCATCATTCAAGTTGGAGGCTAGTCAGAGCTGTGTTTTAGATCGTGATGGTTAGTTGATCCACAACATTTTGAAAATTTAGTTTTCACCGAACAAACCATTAAAAAAAATTCATGATGCTGCTGATGAGACAATCATGATTAGCCTATTTAATTTCCTTTGCTTCTCCGTCTGTGCGCTGCAGTACAGAATAGTTCAGTATGTTCACTATGTTACATAACTGCCCCCTGCTGGTCATGTCTTTCTTGTGTTAGACCATTTTGTGCTGTGCCGCGCAGTACTGCAGCATTGTGTGTGGTCACGTTCATTCACTCGCACATACTCAGTAGCCACATTCGTAGCCACTAAATCAAATAGTTACGTATTGTGAGATAGCGTTGGTTGTGTTCACTCATGCAGATTTTACTGAAGGTCCTAACAAGCTAAAAAGGCTTTCACACCGTACACGGAAGGTGCTGCGCTATGAAACTCATTCATTTCAGTGGCTTGAGCCACACTGGCCAAACGCACATACAGCAGAGCGCACCTCCGATGAACTTGCATGTGTACTGCAATCATTGCTCAACATAGTTTGTCACTGTGCAGAAATGTGTTAAGGGTGAATGTTTGTCATTGTTATTACCTTCAGTCATGATGAAGAATAGAGCAATATGCTGGAGTACATCCTGCAGTGCTTTATCAATACATTCCTGCAATGGGCTCACAAATATACTGTACCTGCTTGTTTCAACACATAAGCCATGATGGATGTTCTGATTCAATACATAGTAAACACACACTGTAAACCAATGACAACAGAATGGGTCATCAGACCAATCATCACACATTAGAATCACACAAATGGGGGTGGGGGGAAATGAATCACTCAACAAATCATATAGGAGTTGTTTGGTTAATTAGATCAAACAAATGCATATTATTAGACAATGAATGTGTTTTTTTGACCTTGCGTTCATGTCAGCCTGTTGTTAGGGGACTCCAAATATCTATAATATTATTCCATGCCCCATAATAGGAGTGCTTTAACATAAACAACATAAATATATGAGCTTTGTTCCATTGTCTGCAGCCACAAATGCATGTTAACGGAGAGCCACCTCACGACTGAACAAAGAACCACACAAAGAATGAAATCTCCTCCCCAAAATAAATATATAAATAAAAACTCTTCTGGTGGATGTTGGCCTAGTGTCAGGTTTTTATTATTTTCCTCATTTTAGGAGGAAAGATTACAGCTTTAAACCCACATTGGTGCCGATTTAGACTCGATTTTCATAGAAGTTTGATGTCATTCAGACCCGTAGCATGTGTGATGTGAGACAGCTTCAGACAGCCTTTAAAACTTCTGCACCTGAATCACGCTCTCCTGGGAGCTGGAGGCGGCCGATCGGAAGGTATAACAGATGTACGCTTACACACAGACACAGACACACACACACACACACACACACACATACACAGAGAAAAATAGTGAGTGATGGCACAGCATTAGGCAGAGTAAAGAGACATAAAACAAGTTGGATTTGCATACTGAGATGTTTGTGCAGGCCTCTGGGAGCTCATCTCCATCTAAAGTTGGTTGTTGCCAGGCAGCTGCTATATGCTGGTCTAATGGAGAGTGTTAATTGAGGGAACGAACCACTATAAAAAGTCATTGGATCATTCTTGAATAGTTCCTCCATTATATATATATTATTTTTTTTTTTTTGCTTGGGGACTTGCTTAAACCATCAAGATATTTTGGGTTCACTAGTGCTTTCCACACTTCATTTAACTCTGGATTATCATGGTTGAAAATGTAACAGAAACATGTTTCATTAAACTGGACTCTTCTGTTCTCAAGGAGTGCACTATAGTGACAGATGCTAGAGATTGTAGATTGCTAGATCATTCTTGTTAGTGCAACCGCCTACCATGCCAGAATCGCCAGCTCGAATCCCACACAGAGTGGGTGGAGTTACATATTCACAGCTTTTAACCCTGGGTAAAGGAGTGTATCATACTTGTGTTTTAGAAGTGGGGTTGTGTGCAGAAATAGAACCACTTTTGCCGTCTTAACCCCACACTGCGGTGCAAACTTGTGTTGTGGTAAAATGTTACAGTCCCATATACAGATTAATAATAATAATAAAAATATTTATTTTTAAGTATTTCCCAAGTGATGTTTAATAGACAACGGACATTGTCATATATATGTCATATCATGTCTTTCTTATAATATTTTCTGGTCTTTTTTTTCCGTTTGGCTGAATTAAAAACAATTTTTTAAAACAATTTCTAAGGTCAGTATTGTTAGCTCCCTTAAGATATATATATATATATATAAACATTTTTAGATTGTCAACAGAACAAACCACTGTTTTTTTTGCCTAACTTGCTAACATAATAACTTAGTTAAGTCTTTAAATTGCACTTTAAACTGAAACTAATGTTTCACAAAATAATAATAAGAATATTATGCACTGTCACCATGCCTAAGACTAAACAAATGAGTTATTAAAAGTATAATGTTTAAAAGTGTCTTGAAAAAAAATCTTCTCACCATTAAGCAACACTTGGGAAATGTTTTTATCAGTGGTGTAGTCCTTGCTATACGCACGTATGCTCAGTATGCTTACTTTTTTCCATGAGCTGTTTGGGTATTACCACTTCTGAGGATCAATAATTGCGTATACCCTCGGTATACTCACTTGTTTTTCTGATTAAACTTCCCTAATTTATGTGTATTCATGTCCCCTTTAACTGTATACCAAAGGTTTTTTAACTCGCATCTTAATTTGTTGCAACTGGTGCATTTTTGTTTAACTTGCGCTATTCCCCACCCCTGATGACCGCAGCAGCTGTGAGAAAATTTTGTGACAGTTTTTCGAAGACCACAACAAGTCAACTGAATGATGTCTCGCTGAAATGTTCAGGTAAATTTATGAAACAGCATGGGCGTCGCTTTAGGCCTCCTATATTTCTATTCAGCACCCTTAAAGGTTTTGCGATTAGCTCATGAACTGTACACTACTAAATAATCGCCTCAGTCTCCTTTAATTTTGATATGAAAACGGTGGCAGACTTCCGCCGCTCCGTTTTCAGCTCGTTTTTCACTTAATCAGCAAACCACATCTGTTCAGGGTGAGAGAAATCCTAAAATCGCCCCTGTAAAACAGTATTTCACATGTCTTAATCGTGCCTACCGCTTCAGGGAACGACACTATATAAAACACACTAAAAACCATGAGGCAAAGACGACTCATTAATCGCGTAACAATGTGCGATTTAAAAGGATAACTACTAGTATATAATAGCGACAACAGAAAACAGACTCCTAATAGTTTTGTTTAAAACAAGCATGCACGAATGTGACAGTCAAAAATAATGGCTGATTGATGTTTAAAGGAGCCTATTAAATGTAAAGTAAGGAGCCAGTAAAGAAAGTAAGTTAAAAAGCTGTCTTTCCATGTCCACTACATTGTTGTAACTATCTTGATTGACTCTTTTTTATATATATTAAAATGATTAAATAAGCTACATACTGTATAAATACAGCCAATCTCCGAGTCCGCTGGGGGTGGGGGTGGGGGGAGCACTATTAGCTAAACATATATCATTGAATAGGATTAGACTATTAGCATCTCCCTTTAAAACAAACACATTTGTTTGAATTTTTTTCTTTTTAAATGGATAGTTTAAAAAATTAAAATTATCATCATTTACTCAACCTTTACTTGTTCCAAACCGTTTTTTTCTTCTTCTGTTGAACACAAAAGAAGATATTTTGAAGAAAGCTGGACACCTGTAACCATTGACTTACATTGACATAGTATTTGTTTTTCCTTTAGTGTAAGTTAATGGTTACAGGTAACTGATGTAAAAAATAATATATATATATACAGTGTTTCCTCTAGGATTTTTTCCAGCAGTGGCGGCAGGACTTTTTTTTACACAGATCTGCCAACTATTTCAAAGACAAATATTACACGCAGTATTACAAGTCGAGATAGCATTCATGTAATACGAGCATGCGAATCTCTTTGCTTGCGCGCTGATTTCCTCTGTTCGAGCACAGAACTTCTTGCACGCACTCAAATTTACACGTTCAAGTGCAGATCTTGTGCGCTCTCCAGTAAGCGCTGCTGAAGCGCGATTTAGTACGTTTTTGTGCATTTTCCGACATTAACGCGTCCTGAAGTAAAGTGAAACGGCATTAAACTCCAGCAAGATAAAGTCATTGTATGCAAAGCCATTGACCTTTTTCAATAAAGTATACTTATGGAAACTGTGTTCATCTTAACTAAAAGCTATGCGGTGTTTGCTAGACTCACGCACCTGTCAGTCAGTCTGTCAGAGAGTCAGTCAGCATGTCACCTTGAACAAATAGCGCACAGCACTACTACGGTTACAGAAAAGTTTGCGCTGTTTACCTCTAATATGTTTTAGTGCGATTATAATCCGCTATAAAAAACACGACTAAATGTTTTAAATAAGAAGCTGTAATGTAGCCGTGGCGGGATGAATTTTGGCGTGGCGGCCCGCCATGGATGAATGAATGTAGCGGAAACCTTGATATATATATATAGAATGAATCAAAGAAGCATTGACTTTCGTCGTTTCTTTGCCTAATTTCATTTAAAATTTGGGTTAGGTGTAATAGTACACCACCTTTTTTTTTAGGACTACACCACTGGTTTTTATGTAATGTTATTAAGTACGAACCCTTTTCACAAGACGTAACGACGCGTTTAGAGGTCATCATGCTGAAAATCCACTGTAGATTGTTAAACTGGGTTGATTGTGAATTGTGAAGCAAGATAATTGTTATATAATAAATAATTGTTGACTTGATAACCATCATAAATGGAAAATAAGTTGCTTGGGGTTTTAGAGAGACTGCAAGTAAAGTGAATCAATGCAGCAATTTTTCCCATCATACATTGTCTGTTTATTTATTTTTTGCAATGCATTTCTGCTAGGGTCAAAATGACCTCAGACACAACAGTACTTGAACATTTATCTCTCCAATGGTTACACATATTATTAATCTTTCTATTTGTCAAGGTAAAGTTCCTGATGAGCTGAAACAAGCAAGAGTTATTCATCTTTTTAAGAGAGGTAGTAGGTTTGATGTCAATAATTATAGGCCGGTGTCAATTTTGAGTTCTTTGTTTAAAGTGATGGAGAAAATTGTTTATGAGCAGATTGAAGAATATTTTTTTAAAGTATGACATCTTGTATGAGTTTTAATCGGGTTTTAGGAAAAATCATTCTACTGATTCAACAATATTATATTTAACAGATTATATAAAGAGAGATATGGATAAAGGGAAGTTAAGTGGGATGATTTTGTTAGACCTACAAAAAGCTTTCGATACAGTTGACCACAGGATATTGCTTTCAAAAGTAAAAGCAATGGGTTTTGGTAGTATGGCCTGTAAATGGATAAAATCTTACCTTGAAAACAGATGTCAAATTGTAGATTTAAATGGAGTATTATCAGATTATTCGCCCGTCGCTTATGGGGTTCCACAAGGCAGTATTTTAGGTCCGTTGCTTTTTTTAATATACATCAATGATTTGAAAATGGCTTGTTTTAATAAGCTTTTATTATATGCGGATGATGCAGCAATAATTGTGTTTCATGAGAGTAAGGAATTTATTGAAAATGAAATAAGTAAACAAATTGAGGAAGTCTCTTATTGGTTTTGCCTTACATTTCTTACATTGCCTTACAAATTGTCCTTACATTTGGGTAAAACTGAATTTATTTTAGTTGCGAAACTAAGAAAATGTGTTGGGTCAGAGGTAAAAGTAGGGGATCAAATTATTACTCCAAAACATAAAGTTAAATATTTATGGTTGTATTTTAGATAGTAATTTGACAGGTGAAAAGATGGCTGTCATAGTCCATTCTAAAATCTGTTCTAAAATTTAATTTTTAGCAAGACAGGCAGAGCTCCTAGATACCCAAACTTTAAAAATATTAGCTAATGCATTAGTGCAGCCATACTTTGACTATGCTGCAGCTTTTTGGTACAGTGGTAGTTCTAATAAAATGAAAAATAAATTGCAGACGGCCCAAAATAAGCTGTGTAGAATTGTTTTGAAAGTACCACCACTGACACATTTAAATAATGAACATTATTGTCAAAGTATTTTTTTAAAAGTTGATAAAAGAGTAAAATTTGTAAAATTGGTGATGGTGTTTAAGATTTTAAAGAAAATGGTTCCAAAATATTTTCTTAATTATTATATTTTAGTTAGTGAGGTACACTGTCATTCAAGAGCGAGTAATAGGGATATTTATCCTTATAGATTTAAGAGTGAATCAGGCAGAAATTCTTTTTTGTGTACTAGCTTTGTTGCTTGGAATGTTTTACCTATGATTTTTAAAGCGATTCCAATTGAGAGTGTTTTTAGAAGGGAAATTAAAAAGTGGTTGTTTTATAGTTGAAGTTGAGGATTTTGTTTTGCTGAGTTGCTAAGCTGATGAAGTTTGCACTCCATTTATGATTTGCTCGTTCATTTTTAAGAATATCGAGGACCACAATGGAAATAAGCCTGTGGCTTTTTTGTGTATTTTATCCTCGACAGTTTTTAAATATGTATGAATTAGTCTAACTGGACTTGTTTGTATATTTTTGTTAAAATTCTCAAATAAAATCAATCAATCAATCAACAAAAATGAAAACCAGAGATAAAGCTTCTGTAATATCTGTCTGCTACTATATTTGATTATGTCAGGGGAACATAAGAAAATAATATGAAGAGAAAAAGACAATATAAAATATAGTTCACCAAGAAATTCTTCTTTTCCCTAAAAATGTAATTAAATTGTGTAATTTAAAACAATTATGGCACATTTCCACAAGCAACAAAAATATTTTTATACATAGTGTTATAGACCCCTCAAAACGAACATGCTGAAGCTAAGAAGGGCTTTCATTATATGAAAAAAGCAATCAATGTTTTTTTATTATATTATATTATATTATATTATATTATATTATATTATATTATATTATATTAATTATATTATATTATATTATATTATATTATATTATATTATATTATATTATATTATTATTCATTCATTTTCTTTTTGGCTTAGTCTTTTCCAGCTGCAACCCATCACTGGGAAACACCCATACAATCTCATTCACACACATGCACTACAGACAATTTATCTTACCCAATTCACCTATAGCACATGTCTTTGGACTTGTGGGGGAAACCGGAGCACCCGGAGGAAACCCAAGCAAACACGGGGAGAACATGCAAACTCCACACAGAAATGTCAACTGACCCAGCCGAGGCTCGAAACCAGCGACCTTTTTGCTGTGAGGCGACAGTGCTAGCCACTGCGACACAGCGCCGCCATTATATTATATTAATTATATTATATTATATTATTTATATTATATTATATTATATTATATTATATTATATTATATTATATTATATTATATTATATTATATTATTAATTTTCTTCGACTTAGTCCCTTAATTATCAGGGGTCCCTTAATTAGGAATTTTCTATATTATATTAATAATTAATTATTATAAATTTAATATAATTTTAAACAATGGATGACTGGAATCAATCTACTGTTATGTTTTAATGTTTTTCATCAAAACACTTAAAAATTATATTACTTTATATTTTTTGTACAATGTTTACCAAGTAGTCAATGATTCATGACAGCTTTATTTTTAAATACATCATGTCTGCTGACGTACAGTCTTTCAGCATTTAAAAGAAATATCATCAAAGATTTAAAGATTAAAAGACAGCATCTAGCTCAGTGCTCACAGTGTGTATAATATCAAATCTGCCAGAGAACTTTCTCTTCCTCAAAATAAATATTGATCTGATAAATGCAATGAATATCCTGTGAGCTGTTGCCTTGCAATATATAAGCTATGAAGGTGTCATTCAGGTTCATGTTTTGCTGAAACTGGTTTTGACTCTTTCAATGTTTGTAAAAATACAAGTGATATACACAGTTTATAATCAATACTCTAGATTTTCTTCTAAGTAACCATATTTTCATTTGAAGAAACACATTATAATAAAAGTACAATAAAATTAATAAAAATAATTGACTCACAGGAATCTATGCTTATCCTAATTCAGAAAATGTACCACTATATACATTGCTGGGGAGCGCCAAATACATCCCAGGAGGTGGATTTTTTTTAGTTTTTGTTTTCACGAATCCTCCAAAGGCCACTGTGTATGCTTTTGAGATCTCAAATTTCTCTTGCGAGTGTCATTCGCGCCTGCTCTTCTTGCGTAAATCCACCAGAGGCCACTGTCAACTGACTGACCAACCGACCGACCGATCGATCCCCCCAATCACCCTAAATTCAACCGATAGTGTTTTCAAAAGCAATCCAGAAAAAGAAAAGCCCCTGATTTTTACCAGGTTACAAATGTTACCATATTCTCACTCTGTTATTTACTTGTTTATTTTATCTTTTTAGCTTTTGTTTTTGTCTTATCTGCTTTCTGGAATCATTCTTTGACTCAAACCCTATCATCGCGGTCAACTTTCTGTGTCTCAGATCCGCCGACAAACGCTGCGAGCAACTAGACAAACTGGTAACAGCGAGAAAGCTGTCCACACAGAGGTAAGTGGTCAGCTGGTAAGCGCGAAAAGGAGAAATGTCATCTTGCAATGTAGGATTTGTTTTAAAGACAAAATGCAGCCATACGTACTTCTGGCTTCATAATTCACGATCTCCAGAAATGTATATAGGGCTACGTTTTCAGAATGAGTTGCATTTTGTTGCAAAATACTTTGGTTTTTTAAATATGTGTTTGATTTACAGCAGTTCTTGATAGATTGTGAAAATCTATCAACAGGTTTAGTGTTTTAATATTAGGCATTTTTGAGCAATGCAATCCCTTGGTCTCTCCAAGACATCCTTAATCAGTATTCATTTCATTACATTTATAAGAGATTTAAAAAGCCTAATAGTCCTCACTTTACATCACAAAACTGGATGAAGTTAATAAAGCATTTATTAACATTTAAAGTAACTATTAACATATGTCTGAATAATACGATGAATGTTATTTTGAATAGTTTGTTTAATCTTAAAAAAACACCAGCTATTCTTAACTAACTGGGTTGTAAGTAATGTAAGACTTAATTTAGTAATGAAAAATAAATCATTAACAGTATGAAAAAGAGCATTTGTAACTGTATTTATAAACTGCTTACTAACATCTATTAATGTAGAGTTAATACTTAACAAATAATTAATTGACTATTTGCTAATGCTTATTAAATTATTCATTGTGTGTAGCTATTATAAAGTTACTATCACAACGGTTTCGCACCACAGACGATCGAGACTCGGAGATTATCAAAAATACACTTATTTATTAACAAGTCGCACTTACAACAGGAACTTGGCACACAGGACTTACATAGATGTTGACACCTAACACACACAATATCAGATAATAAACTAAACTAAAGCTGCGGTCACACTGCACTTTTCTCCCCATAGACTTTCATTCATACGCACGTGAATGCATCAGACCGGAAACGCAAGGTCATGCGACAAGTTTTGCAGTTCGCTGCGTTGCTGTAATGAATGGTCTGACAGAGAGGGATCCATATGCAGTACGTTTATTAAACAACTGACAAACAACAGAGTAATGGCAAAAGTTCTGATATTCAAGTGCATGGGTAGGGTAAACAGAATCGAAGGCCGGCAGAGAACGTTCAGCATCAGGGTACAGGCAGAAGTCGGGGCTGGCAGCAGAGAATCAAATCCAAAAGGCAGGCAAGGGTCTGGGCAGGCGGCGAGATGAGACAAGGTCGAGGAGCAGTTCGGGTTGGTAACGAGAGAACAATCAGAATGCAGGGAAAACGCTCAGAGATGTATGCAGGGCAAAACAAGACATTGCAATGAGAGGTGAGTGAGAGCTGCTTAAATGTGTGTGTGTGGATTGCGGTCAGGTGCAGGGTAATCGGCGCCAGATACGGGGAATTCTGGGTGATGGAGTTCTTAGAAGGCCTGTGATAGTGACCTGTGCTGGTCAGTGAGGGGAATGGCTGGGACCGAGCCGGTGACAGTTGCAAAGTTCAAGCTTGGTGAACTCTGACCTGTGAAATCGCATCACTTGACTGCGTGAGAAGAATCGAGGATCAAAACATGACCTCTCTGGACTGAAATTTAAAATATGGACCAATCGCTCGCTTTTTTAAATGTCTAATCATCTTGTTTAGTCCCATCCTTTTTCGCAGCGCCGTTCAACAGAATTTCGCACGCACAAACTCTAATGTGACCGCAGCGTAAAACAGGGGAATAAATTCACAGGACACGATTAAGCTGCGGATACACTGGACTTTTCTCCCCATAGACTTCTATTCATACGCATGTGAATGCGTCAGACCAGAAACGCAAGCTCGTGCAACAAGTTTCGCAGTTTGCTGCGTTGCAAAGTTCAAGCTTGGTGAACTCTGACCTGTGAAATCGCATTACTTGACTGCGTGAGATCAATTCGAGAATCAAAACATGACCTCTCTGTACAGAAATTTTAAATATGGACCAATCTCTCGCTTTTTTCAAAAATGTCTAATTATCTTGTTTAATCCCACCCCTTTTCGTAGTGCCATACTACAGAATTTTGCAAGCTCAAACTCAAGTGTGACCGCAGCTTTACACCGATTGCAAACAGGGATGACACAACAGGTGGAACTCATGATCATTAAGAAACAAAGGGAAACAGAACCAAAGGGTCACATGACAAACACAAGCACATGGATCATGGCACAACATAACATCACATGACACAACACAACACACACATACCAGACATGTAACAGTTACCAATTAATCAGCAAGATACTTTTTTTGGTTTCTGGGAGATGTCATGTAATTTCGTAGCTTTACATGGTTTATGATTGCAGGTCTCTGGTCTATATAAAACCATAAAGCTTAATCAAATAGTTCTTTCTTTAAATCTGAGCATTTTAATCAGCAGAATCTTCATCCAGTAGCATTTCTGTTCTTTTTTTTCAAATTCATTATATATATATTTTGTGTGAAATGTAGTTGAAAATCTTTTTATTACGTTTCTATCCACAGACCCAAAGGAGGCCTGCAAAGCTACTTATGCATTTTTTCATCCGTGCTTACAATATGTTTTTTTTTTTTTTCAGTTGCAATTTTACTTAGATAACCCGGCAACCAGCCAGTGAGCCATCAAAGATTATTCCCAAAGCAATAAGCTTTATCTGTTCACTGAAAAACAGATTACAAAAGCCTGTAAATGCTTCATCACAGCTTATCACGCAAACATTGTACAGATCACAGCCATTGATTCTAATGGAAAGACACTTGGAGAGGCTGAACTAGAGCAGAAGACGTCGATACGAGCAGGAAGAAGTAATTAAAACAGGTAATCCCCGATGGCGCGGGGTGTTGATTCTTGCTTGTGCATGAATCTGCGGTTTCCACTCAGCTATATTTAGCATCGTCTGATTGTTTTTGAGGCTCTGGGACACTGCTGGCATTCGTTGTATTCGTCTCTGCCCGGACATTACATTTTTAATTTATGCTTGAGTCTCCTGAGATAGACTGAAGGTATTTATTAATTTGGGAGCTTTGCAAATGAAATTTACCGTAACATTGTATCTAAATCATCTGTGACCTCTTCTGGCTTATACGAAAACTCATTCTCTGGCATCTGCACTTATAATGTAAAAGCATTTATTTCTTTCATAAGTCACATTTTATGCTGATTTTGGGTGAAAACTGAAAATGTACTTCACAAGTTGATGCTGTTTCCCTAAGTTTAGTCACAATTGTGGTGATCAGTGTTCCGTTTGTTTGGGCACTTTTTATATATTAAAATGTATTCATTGTTTTCTTACAGTTGCATTGGTGTCACAAGAAAACAGTTATCTGTGCTTTTATTTATTTTAAGGGGTTCTTTAAAAAAAAAAAAAAAAAAAAAAACAATTAATTCACATCTTATGTGATAATTTAACATTATGCTTAACAAAAGCTATTATTAATACAGTGCTTGTATCTTTACTACCACTGTGACATATATTGCACTGCTTCTGGGATTTACAATTTAGTTAGCCTCCCTTTGATTTTTTCTTTCTTTTTTTAAATATTTCCCAAATGATGTTTAAGAAAGCAAGGATTTTTTTCACAGTATGTCTGATAATATTTTTTCTTTTGGAGAAAGTCTTATTTGTTTTATTTTTAAAGCAGTTTTAAATTTTTTAAAAGCCATTTTAAGGTCAAAATTATTAGCCCCTTTAAGCAATAATTGTTTTCGATTGTCTAAAGAACAAACCATCATTATGCAATAACTTGCCTAATTACCCTAACCTGCCCAGTTAACCTAATTAACCTAGTTAAGCCTTTAAATGTCACTTTAAGCTGTATAGAAGTGTCTTGAAAAATATCTAGTAAAATATTATTTACTGTCATCATGGCAAAGATAAAATATATTAGTTATTAGAAATGAGTTATTACAACTATTATGTTTAGAAATGTGTTCAAAAAAAATCTTCTCTTTATTAAACAGAAATTGGGGAAAAAGTAAACGGGGGGGGGGGGGGGGGGGAAGAATTATTTTAATATAGGTTTTGATATAGACTAGGCAAGGCAAGTTTATTTATATAGCACATTTCATACACAGTGGCAATTCAAAGTGCTTTACATAAACAGGAATAAAAGAGACAGTAAATATTGTTTGCTCATTCAGTAAAGGCACAGCTAAACAGATGTGATTTTAGTCTTGATTTGAATGTTCCTAATGTTGGAGCACATCTAATCATTTCTGGAAGCTGATTCTAGCAGCGGGGGCATAGTAGCTGAAAGCCGATTCACCCTGCTTTGACTGAACTCTTGAAGTTTCTAGTTTATATGATCCTAAAGATCTGAGTGATCTATTGGGTTTGTATTCAATGAGCATACAGTATCTGTAATGTATTGAGGTCCTGGGCCATTTAGTGATTTATAGACAAGTAATAATACTTTAAAATCTATTCTGAATGTAACTGGGAGCCAGTGTAAAGACCTGAGGACAGGTGTGATGTGCTCTGATTTCCTGCTTCTGGTCAGAATCCTGGCCGCAGCGTTCTGGATGAGATGCAACTGTCTGACTGTCTTTTTGGGGAATAATCCACCCTGCTGCTGATAAAAGCATGAACAAGTGTCTCACTGGAAACAAAGCATCTAATTCTTGCAATGTTTTTGAGATTATAGTAGGCTTATTTAGTTACTGCTTTGACATGACGACTGAAACTCATATCTGACTCCAGAATCACACCAAGATTTTTGACTTTAGTTTACGCATTAACCTTGAGAACCTCATCTCTGTTCCCAAACGCAATGACTTCAGTTTCCTCTTTGTTTAACTGAAGAAAGGTTTGGAACATCTAATTGTTAATTTCATCAATGCATTGGCATTGGGGTGTCAATGGGTGTCAATGGTGGTGTAGTCATTAGGCAGTAAGGCTAAGTAGATCTGAGTGTCATTAGCATACTGTAGCTGTGGTAAGAGATTTGGTTCTTTCTCATTATTCGGCTCAGTGGAAGCATATAAAGATTGAACAGGTTTTTAATATATATGACATATTAAAAATTGGCCGTTTTCCTATATTATATGTACATATATGTACATATAATATAGAAAAACAGCCAATTTTATGTCACATATATTAAAAACCTATATGAAAATCTATATTAAAACATGTATGTTTATATAAGTTCTTTCCTTGTGGGCTGTCACTTATTTGCCATACAGTAGTTAAAATCCATAACATGCCAATTACCTGTGATACCAATTTCAAGTGTTCGCACATACATACGTTTTTTTGCATTTTAATTTTTAGTTCTCAGCTATTGCCTTGATAATAGAAAATATGTGCATCATTTATGACAGTTGCCAAAGTGAGATATGAGCTATATAGCAGACATATCTTGTATGTACATACTGTATAGGGCTTATATGTGGATATACTGTATAGAAGCAATACAGGAGACCTATATGGCCTGTATATGCACATATATGCACCTCAGTTTTGCTTATATGTGGCATATATACGCATATATGCAGCGTGAAGGGTACATCAAGGGTACATAGTACAAAGGTGTTCCTCTTAAAATCTTTAAGTACTAATATATACTTTTGAGGTACGAAAGACCCTTTGAAAAGGTACCACCCCAGTGACAATTTGTGTACCTTTATTTCTGAGGATATGCTTGAAATTAAAGGGACATTTTGTTTTCCTTTAAAGAAAATGTAATTCATGTCTAAAACAACATGAGACCCAATGGTTTATTTGTATGAACCAATAATAATATATTTTCTAAAAGCATCTTTTGTGGCTTTTATTGATGTACTGTAGTGTTTTCTCTTCACATAGTGACTGTTGACTATTTGTGCTTTAGCATTGCTTTATTTTAGACTATGACATTACATTATGGTCTCATGTTTGTATCTTTCATGTTTGTTGGATGTCTCAGCATTCTGTAGCATTGAGAATTTTCGTTTGTTTGGGTAAATAATAAACACAGACACTGTATGTGAGGCTTTCTTCATTCTGTTTTATTTGCATCTGTGGCTTTTGAGTTGGCTGGCAGCAAAAGAATCCTGATTGTTCATTTCCTCCTATAATCCTCAAGTCATTGACCTCCATACATTGTCTCCGCTTTGACATTTGCACATTCACAGATTAGGTTCTGTATCACTAGACAACAAGTAAGCCAGTAGATTATATGGGGTATTTGCCCAAGATAAACTCTTTGAAAAGTTCCTCAAACTTTTGGTATCTACTTTCTGCTGTGTTCACTCAATGAGAAATGGGAACTATTTAATGGGGAAAAAAAAATAGCTCCTCTTTTAGAGTAGGGTCTAACACAGTACAATAGGAACTACAGTGATGTAAATCTATACTGATTAGATGAATACATGCTTTACAAAAAGGCAGCACAGTAGAGTGTTACAAGACAAAAAATATTAAGAAAGCTAATGTTGGCTTTCTGTAAGCTACCAGTGTTTCTTAACCATGTTTCTGGGGGACCACCAGCTTTGCACATTTTCCATGTCCCCTTGACCAAACACACCTGATTCAGATCATCAGCTCATCAACAGAGACTGAAAAACCAGTAATGGGCCTGGGAGACAAAGGAGACATCCAAAACATGCAGTGTTAGGGTCCTCCAGGAACGTGGTTGAGAAACACTGGTTTATACTGACAGTGTGAATGCAACCAGTAGATATACAGTATGGGTTAATTATTTCTTAGGGAACCAGGCCTTGGTTATGGTTAGTTCCCATTACTGAGTTCTTGTAACCAGGTCCAAAAGTCAATTATCATGACCAACGCAGTGCTACCGACTAAAAATACAGTCTTCCAGTGCATGGATGTATCTTCTCATTTTCATTATGAACCATGAAGGCACGGGGCCATTCACCCATTATAGCTGAGATGGAAAAGCTCCACTGCTATGCTTAAAGCTGCATGTCAGATAAGTTCAGTGTTAATTCCAAATGAGAAATTATAAGTAAAAGAGAGAGGGAAGAAAAGGTTGGATGTTGGGAACTGAAAGAGCTCATTATAACTGGAGTTATTGCTCTCCAGCCCTCCGCTTGAGCTTTAAAACCCTCACACTCTCCTTTTGTGCTCCGTCAGCGACTTCTTTATACAAGAGCCATGTGTGTTGGCTTCACGGAAAACTTATCATGAAGAAATTTGGGAATAGACAGTAAAATATCTTTGATGTTGGATACGCACTTCCTTAAAACCATAAAAGTGTGTTAAGATGAGAGAGGAGAGTCCCGAGAGATAGAGACAGAGGGAAATTAGAGCATGGAGAGATAAGCCTTTGGGTAACAGCATGAGTTTATTGGGGAGAAAATGGCTGTTGTAACTGCAGCCAGAAAGTGGGAGAAGATCAGCCTTCGGGTCCATCGCTCCTTATGGTTAATCCACACAGACTCATACTGATGTTCACAACATGCTGCATTCAAGGTCATTTCTGACAGGTTTAGGAATTAATATCGTTTTGCTTATTTTTTTCTGGAAACTCATATGAAGTATGGCTGCACGATATTGGAAAAATCTGATATTGCAGTGGGTTGTTTAGAAGGTGGTCTATGTGACAGTTTTCCAGGGAGTCTAACAGTATTCAGGTACAGAAATTGAATAATCACGTTGCAAAAAACAAAAAACAAAAGCTTTTCTTACTTTGCTTTGTCTCGTTTTCAGTCCAAATATCAAAAAATTCTTAGATCAAGTAAAATTATTGTTTTGTTTTCACCTTTGTGTAATAAGTGAAAATTAAGAGTTTTTCCTTAAAATAAGTAACACAATGGGGTGCATAAAATAATCATATTTTTGCTTTGAAATGTAGATATTTGGAATAGAAATAAGACAAAAATGATAAAAACCTTCTTTTTCATAACTCGTATAAATCAGAGATGCCAAAACTAGGGCCCACGGGCCAAAGTTGGCCCATGGTAACCTTTGATTTGGTTATAGCCTTTTAATACACATTGTCATTTGTAATTTAACATAATCTTTCATTTGTTAGTTTTAAACAAAAAATCCAATGTTTCAGTTAACTGTTATAATGAATCCAATTTTAAAAAATAAATAAATAAAAAATGAACATACTGTTGCTCATTGGACAGACCACAATTCAGAAGTCCTCAGTAAGCAAATCAAGGCAAAGGCAGGTGCAGCTTCAGCATTAAACTTACATGGAATTCTTGTTTTCATTATAATAGGTTCGTTATAATATAAAAGTATATATAAAATATAAATATATAAAAGTATATAAAAGTATATATATATATATATATATATATATATATATATATATATATATATATATATATATATATATAATATATATATATATATATATATAATGCATTAGTTAATATGATTAAAGTAATGGGTTTTTTTTTATTTATTTTGTAGTATATGAAGAAATCACCATTGCAATATTGTAATACAGTTTGATATATTTACCTTCAGGCCACGGCACTCAGTCAAGTTTGGTTTTTGGCCCTTCATAAGAAAAAGTTTAGGCAACCCTGGTATAAATAGATAAATGCAGTTACTCTTTGTTACACCTGCAAACATCATAATTTCTTGTGCGCTAATGTTACATGCAAATGATAAACTTTCACTCTATTATGGTTAAACTTAGTAGTAACTCTACAAACCACATGTGTTCTGTAGCTCCTGGACAACTTATCCAGACTCAGCATTGAATATCTTGCAATGTGACTTTTGCAGATGTGAACATTGTGATATCGATGCTGAAGCGCAGTGTTTGGAAGTAACAGAATACATGTACCGGCGGTACGTATTTAGAATACTATTCATGAGAAACTATTCCGTTACAGTTACTATATTTAAACAGGGTATTTAGAATACAGTTACTTTCCTAATATCATTGGAACACTTCGGGCGATGCGTGTCTGGCCCATAATAATATTACTAAATTGCAGCCGAAACCATAGAAACAGAAGCTACACTCCCGACTGCTATCACCAGCGTTAACTCAGTGAGACTCACGTAAATGACCCTGTTCTCACGCTCTCACGCCACACCTCCATTTTCTCATGCAGCAAAAAGGACGATTGCAAACAGCGAACAACCGGACAACAACCATGATTTTCAAATAAACTGCTTTTTTTTTGCCGTCATTGTTCGTGAATACGCTGCTTGATGTTTCATTTGCGCTTTCAGAGGTTTCGTTTACGCTTCTTAAATTTACGTTCACTTTTTTGACACAAATGTGGGCGGGACTTAGCCAAAGCTGGCAACCCTGGTTAACTTGAGTGTACAAATATGGAGGATTCAGACCAGGAGCTCGAGGGGTTGGAGCCACAACCGAAGCAACTTTCTAGCAGCAGTAAAGGAAAAAATGCATTCACGTCTTGGAAGTTCAAGCAAGGTATTTCAAGGTACTGTAGATAGGTGGCTACTGGCCAATATGTTTGACTTAAAACAAAACTTGTTCATTTTGATGTTTACATTTTTGTAAAGCAAACACATATTGCATTCTTCTAATATTTGCAATATTGTTCTTAGGTGAGAAGTTTTCATAATCGAAATTAAAATGTTGGATAGAACCTGTTACATTACCTTGGTTTTACATAAACTATTTTGAAGTTTTTCTTTTCTTGTTTACCTGATATTTTTCTGTGCAGACTGTGAAATACAAAGGGTAAGCAAAATGCATATTATATACATATACTGTATATTACACACAGTAATGCTGTCTATGTTCAAGCACTTTTTATCTTTATTACAGAAACAGAAATTGAATTTGTTGACACTTTGATAAATAAACATTTTTTAATAAACATAATTATAATGTTTTATTTATTTTTCCCTGTCAGTCATTAATGTTTAGCATTAGAGGCCCTCTGTTTTCTTGCAGAAATTGCTACCAACGCATAGTGTGACATTTAATAGACTTGAAGGCTGTTTTCAAGGGGAGTATTCCAAGTATTTAGAATACAGTACCAGGATTAAGCAAAGTAACGGAATACGTTACAAAATATATTTTAAAGCAGGTATTCTGTATTCTGTAACTAAATACATTTACAAAGTATTCTCCCCAACACTGCTGAAGCGATATATTGTGCAGGTCTAATATGAAGTAATGTTTTTGACTCCATATTCGTCAGATGTCACAGGAAAGGAAAGAGAAGAGAAGTAGAAAAGAGAAACCAGAGGAAATTATGAGGACAAACTGGTAAAAGGGAAGAAAACAGTAAGAGGAATAGGAACGGAAGGAAAATGAAGAGGAAACACTGGTAAAAAAAAAAAAAAAGGGAAGATGTCAAAACTAAATGGAAGGAAGGGAGGGAGGGAGGGAGGAAGAAAGAAGGAAGGAAGAAAGAAAGAAAGAAAGAAAGAAAGAAAGAAAAAAAGAAAGAAAGAAAGAAAGAAAGAAAGAAAGAAAGAAAGAAAGAAAGAAAGAAAGAAAGAAAGAAAGAAAGAAAGAAAGAAAGAAAGAAAGAAAAGAAAGAAAATTGTAAATAAAAATTGAAAACAGTAAATGAAAGGAATATAGGAATATAAAAGAAAAAATCTATTAATAAAAAGAAAAAGGAAAACTAAGGCAAAAATGAAAAGTAAATTTAATGAAATGGAAATTGGAATAAAAATAGAAGAAAAAGAAATAGTAATGGAAAATTGATGATAAAAGTAAAAAAAAGAGGGAAGTATATAAAAATAATAAAAAAATGATGATGTAATTGAAAAAAATGAAAAAAGATATGTAATTAAAAATTAAAAAAGGAAAAAGAAAGGAAAATGGAATGATTGGATACAAGATCATGAAAAAAGAACAGGGAAATGGATGAGGAAATTAAAGCAAAAAGGAAATGGTATAAAAGAGGGAAATGTGGAAAGGGAAATGAGATGGAAATGGAGAGTGAAGGATGAAAATAAGACAGAAAAAGGAAAATTGCATAAAGGACAAGATGGCAAATGCTAGAAAAAATGTAGAAAGAAATGAAACAAATAAAAGGGATTTTAAAAAGCTACATTCTGCTGAGTCTGCTTATAACTACACTGTAGACTCTGCTGTTGTCATTACTAAAGATATTAGGTTAATATATCTTGACATTACTTAAAATACCAAGTTTTGGCATCAAAACTTAAACAGGTGTGTTTAACTCTTTAGGCAGCAAAAAACCTTTTGTAATTAATATTTTAAGTTCTCTGAACTTAACATTTTAATTTCTTTAAACGATTCACCATGTACAGTATCTGTTTAAAATAGCTTGTGCTTGAAATTCTGCCTTGACAACCGTGCTGTTTGGTCGACACACAGTATGTTATATAACACAAGGTGGTCATCTAGCTTGCGATGCTGAATTTTGCTAAAGCGCAGCAGGCCAGAGGCACTACCTGAATCCATCTGACGAAAGAAAAGTTAAATTAGTAAGTAGATATTTAAATGCTTTTCGTAATTGATAAACATGCAGGAGTGACACGGTGGCGCAGTGGGTAGCGATGTTGCCTCACAGCAAGAAGGTCGCTTGTTCGAGTCCCGGCTGGGTCTGTTGGCATTTCTGTGTGGAGTTTGTTTGTTCTCCAGGTGCTCTGGTTTTCCCCACAAGTTCAAAGACATGCGCTATAGGTTAATTGAAATTGTTTGTAGAGTATGTGTGTATGTCCTGGCCCTCCAGGTTGGGGGATGAGCGTTGGGTTAACAACCCACCTTGTAAAAATGAGATGTTACGAAACATCAACATGATGCGGCTTAAAATAAACTTCAATATAGGAGTAAGTAAAGTATATAAAAGCTGAAAAATTGGAAGTTTAGTCTATTAGCCACTTTAAGTTATCTGTACTTAAACATTTAAGTTATCTGTAATTAAATATTTAATTCAATGAAGAGACTACAGTTGGTCAACTCAATTAATTGAGTTGTCGATTTCCCATTAGTCAAATGAACTGAGGCATTCATTCATTCATTCATTTTCTTTTCGGCTTAGTCCCTTTATTTATCCGGGGTTGCCACAGCGGAATGAACTGACAACTTATCCAGCACACGTTTTACTCAGCGGATGCCCATCCAGCTGCAACCCATCTCTGGGAAACATCCATACACACTCATTCACACTCATACACTACGGACAATTTAGCCAACCCAATTCACCTGTACCGCATGTCTTTGGACTGTGGGGGAATCCGGAGCACCCGGAGGAAACCCACGCGAATGCAGGGAGAACATGCAAACTCCACACAGAAACGCCAACTGACCCAGCCAAGACTCGAACCAGTGACCTTCTTGCTGTGAGGCGACAGCACTACCTATTGCGCCACTGCGTCACCCTGAGGCAATCACTTTCCTCAAATCATTTGAGTAGTCTCAACTTATTAAGGTTTACAGTGTACAGGTTTGCAGTAAGTTCATGAATCTGTGATGCTTCTCAGGCTGGGTTTGAGTCTGGTGTGCAATTTGCTGATTCCATTCCTGTCCTTCTCCTCATAATTTCCTGTTCTCTTTTCATTATCACTATACCCATAAAAGTTGCAATCTAATAAACATCAGCAGTGAGATATAGTCTGGAGAGATCAGGCCTCGCAGTATTATTTAAGAGCAAATGATTGATGAGATTTTAATTGTGTGCGCACACATGCATGAGAGCAAATGAGCATGCTTGTATCTCATTATTAAAGACATCATTTTTCAAAGGTCTCATATTGATTACTGTCATGCGATTTAATTGTGGCTGTAAAATATGATGCATAATGTTGGAAACCGATGGCTGACTTCACCACAGTCTCATAATTCATCCGAATGTGTCATTTTAATGAAGCAGTAATTCTTCACCAGCTTGACATTGTTAAAGAGACTTATTTGTACCTGTAATTTGGTGTAGCAATATTACTCTTTCCTGAAGAGAATGGGCCCTGCTACCTGCTGCACAGATGGCTGATCGCTTCTCCTTCATTATCTCTCCTGCCTTTAAAAAAGCCATAACACAATTACAGAGAGAGCAATTAGAGCCACGCTGTCAACATTAAGAAGCTGAAGGTCGTAATTACTGCCGTGAAATTTGTGACGGCTTGGATGGCACCAGCCTCCCCCACTTCAGCATTTTTTCTTCTTTAACATCCAAATGTCTAACTTTAGTTTGATAAGCTGTCGAGCCACTTCAATACATGAAAGCTACATGATAGCTTTTTTGACAAATATTTTTAATTACCCCCTGAAAATATCCCTTTATAGTTAAGTGGATTATATATATATATATATATATATATATATATATATATATATATATTATATATATATATATATATATATATATATATATTATATTTGCATACTCATATTCTGTACTCATATTTACTGTATATACCAGGGCACAATTGAACAATGTTTACTTTCAGAATTAAATATGAATAATTAAATGAGAATAAAATTCAAAAACTGTATTTTGCTGTTTTGTTTTGTGAAGCAAAGAAAAGTTAAAAGTTCTCAGAAAATATACACTCACCGGCCCCTTTGTAGGTACACCTGTCCAACTGTTCATTAACACAAATTTCTATTCAGCCAATCACATGGCAGCACATCAATGCATTTAGGCATGTAGACATGGTCAAGAGGATCTGCTGCAGTTCAAACTGAGCATCAGAATGGGGAAGAAAGGTGATTTAAGTGACTTTGAATGTGGCATGGGTGATTCAGAAACAGTGTACCCATCTTCTGATGGCTACTTCCAGCAGGATAACATCATCTAAGACTGGATTCTTGAACATGACAATAAGTTCACTGTACTGAAATGGCCCCCACAGTCACCAGAACTCAAATTAGTAGAGCACCTTTGGGATGTGGTGGAATGGGAGATTCGCATCATGGATGTGCAGCCGACAAATCTGCAGCAACTATGTAATGCTATCATGTTACTATGGACCAAAATCTCTGAGTAATATTTCCAGTACCTTGATGAATCTATGCCACGAAGGATTAAGGCAGTTCTGAAGGCAAAAGGGGTCCAACCCAGTACTAGTAAGGTGTAATTAATAAAGTGGCCGGTGAGTGTATCTTCTTACATTTTTCCCCCTTTTTGAATATGGAAAATAATAAAGGATGTTGTTGTTTTGGTAACATGCTTAGGTAATTCAAAGTGAAAAATTTATCAAATTCAAATGAATCAAAGTGAAACTTTTTTTTTGTGTTGTTTTGTTCTTCCCGTACTTGAAAAATATTGCATGTGGGATGTATAGCAAGTGGGAAGACACATCCCACTGCATTACTTTTAAATTGATGCCTGCAATTGATTTTGTATACCCAAATGCATAGCATACCTAGTTAAAGTGTCTCATATATACTTGTATATGATCTTATACATACTACATTACCTTATAGATTTGTATTTATATATACTGTATTATAATGCATCATATGTATTTATATGCATAGATAAGTCATAGATTCAACAAGGTATTTTGGTCCATATTGACATGATAGCATCACGCAGTTGCTGCAGATTTGTCAGCCATGATGCGAATCTCCACTTTCACCACATCCCAAAGGTGCTCTATCGGATTGAGATCTGGTGACTGTGGAGGTCATTTGAGTACAGTGAACTCAAGAAACCAGTGATGATTTGCGCTTTATGACATGGCACTTTATCTTGCTGGAAGTAGCCTTCAGAAGATGGGTACACTGTGGTCATAAAGGGGTGGACATGGTCAGCAACAATACTCTACACAGTAGGCTGTGGCGTTGACACGATGCTTAATTGGTAGTAATCGGCCCAAAGTGTGCAAGAAAATATCCCCCACACCATTATACCATTGCCAGCAGACTGAACCGTTGATACAAGGCAGAATGGACCCATGCTTTCATGTTGTTGATGCCAAATTCTGACCCTTCCATTCGAATGTCGCAACAGAAATCGAGACTCATCAGACCAGGCAACATTTTTTCCAATCTTCTATTGTCCAATTTTGGTGATCCTGTGTGAATTGAGATGCTCTTCTGCAGACCTCGGTTATAACGAGTGGTTATTTGAGTTACTGTTGCCTTTCTATCAGCTTGAAACAGTCTGGCCATTTTCCTCTGACGTCTGGCCTCAACAAGGCATTTGCGCCCACAGAACTGCCACTTACTGGATATTTATCTTTTTTGGACCATTCTCTGTAAACCCTAGAGAAGGTTGTGCGTGAAAATCCCAGTAGATCATCAGTTTCTGAAATACTCATGCCACGTTCAAAGTCACTTAAATCACCTTTCTTCCTCATTCTGATGCTCAGTTTGAACTGCAGCAGATCGTCTTGACCATATTTACATGCCTAAATACATTGAGTTGCACCCATGTGATTGGCTGATTAGGAATTTGCGTTACAAGCAGTTTATTAGCAGTACCTAATAAAGTGGCCGGTGAGTGTATATCTGTTTACTCTCACATTAGATCAGTTTGGCATTTACAATCTACACCCCAGTGATGTATAACCCCAACCTAAATACATTTCTAAATCATATTCTGCGGTGGCATGTGCATTTTGAATGTCAATTGTATTTCCCTCTATGCATAAAAAGGTAAATACATTATGCACAAAAGGCACTGAGCTGTGAATTGGATTATTCCCCCCATATTGTGTATTCCTGAATTAGTTTGCAATGTTGCATTTTATGATCTCTCCAAATTCTGTGGGCATGTGAGAAAACAGAAGCGCGTGTGTTAATCAAAACACTGAAATGCCCCTAACACAATCCCTAAATCTCTAAAATCGGTGGTGTGTGCCTGAAATGGCCGGCGGTGCCGCTGTCACCTCGTTAGAGTAGTGTGTTTATCAGAACAGCGCTCTTTCTCCTTCTATTCAGAGCGGCTGAAGGGCCTCATGTTAAATTTATGGTGCCATTGCTCTCTGTTATGGGCCTAAATGTCTTCTCTGAATGAGAGGGAAGTCACTCCATCAGTATAGGCCATCAGCGCTAACGTTGATTGATTCGAGGAAATTTGCTTTGCCTGCTCAGTCACCCACGACCACAGTGCAAAATGGCTCCATGTGTTTCTGCATCCCTCTGCAGGTTCTGTCTCGCCGGACCAGGCTTCTGCACAGCCACTCCAGCGTGCATTTAAATGACTTCTGATGGGTTCATTATTATTTATTTTACTTTCATAGTGACAGTGTGTATCACAGCCTCAGCTGAGTTGAGCTAATTGAAGTGTAAGGCAATCATCTGTGCCCACATCTCCCGCTGACTGAATGCTTAAGTGCGTTTGGCAGGGCGATCTGGCCCTGAGTTACTGTGAGAGCCACCAGCTGAAGCTCCCGCAGATGCTACGGACTCTCCCTTTTCTTTTCAACCGCACCATTCACAGACAATTGCTGCTGCTATTTTCTTGCCTCGCTATTGATATGCTCAATTACAGGTCAATTAGTTGCTTCTGGGAGTCGACTCTCAAACTTACTATTTACCAGAAACTACTATTTATGTCTCGGCACGCTAGAGTCTTCAGTGTCAGAACTGCAGACAAATACTGGTGTCAAAGTAAACTGGAGTGTTTGAAATAGATGCTAGATAGACGAAGACGGAAAATTGGCTCGACTAAAGCTGTCAAGATGCCGGACTGCTGATTGGTTTCAGTGTATTCACATGTTAAGAAATGGTCCGAACAATCAGAAAAAATCTGTGATGGTTTAAATTGTGACATGAAGTCATGCTACTGTATATATAAGAATGTGAAGCAAACATTATGCAAGATTAATGCTGCTTTCCAGACAAAAACTTGAAATTTAGGAGTTTTCCTACTTCTTACTTGAAAATATGTCTATATTGCTGCTTTGCAGTCGGACAACAGACCTGTGAACTCGGCAACCCAGGCTCATTCTGAAAACGTAGCCCTATATACATTTCTGGAGATCGCGAAATGGGGAGGAGCTACGTTTTTTTTGCAGTCGTTGTTTTCGTGAACCACCAGAGGCTGCTGTGTACGCATTTGAGATCTGAAGATTTCTCTCGCAAGTGCCATTCATGCCTGCTTTTCTCGCGTAAATCCACCAGAGGCCGCTGTCGACTGACTGACTGATCAACCGACTGAAACCCCCACCGCCCCCTTCCCTAAACCCAACCGATAGTGTTTTCAAAAGCACCGATTGACCAGCATTATACAGTCATTGAATAATCAATTGTAAAATAATTCTACATTGCCTTCATTGTATAAACAATTCAATCAAATTAATCATTATTAAATTAAAAATGGTACAATTTCCCATTTAAAACCTTCACACAGTCACGGGCCTCAAAAAACACTTGCAAAATTATAAATTATCCTCAACATTGAGCATTATTATTATTATTATTATTATTAGATTATAATCAACATCAACAATTAGACTCAACAATTAGACTCAACGTTGCTGTATACTCGTGATGTGACTATTGCGAATGATTACATTGCAATATCGATGCTGAAACAATATATTGTGCAGCCCTATATTAAATCATTACATATGCCAACAGGGCAGGGTTTGTGGGTGGTGAACTGATCATTGGGGAAATGTGTTATTTTAGACAGACCATCAGTCATCAGTAGATTAAGTGGATTGTTTTAGTGATTTTTATTTTATGATGTTAGCAAGTGGTGACAAGGACTCAGATGATTTGTTTTCTTCCCTTTCACTATTGACACAATTATGGGCCAATTATTTGGTTTCTGGGGATCGACTCCCAAACTTACTATTTACCAGACACTGTTATTTATGCCTCGGCATTCTAGAGTCTTCAGTGTCAGAGCTTCAGTCAAATACTGGTGTCAAAGTAAATTGGAGTGTCTGAAATAGATGCTAGTTAGAAGTTCTCTAGAAGTGTGAAGCTGTTTGTAATCTCTAAAAGTATTCTCTAAAAGTATACAGTAAACATGAGCCAGGCTAAAACTGGGTTTGTGTAAGATGAGTTATCATCTTACATCTTATCTTCTAATATGTTACACAAGTTATGAGTAACATATTATCAAGTTAATGTACCATCATGACAATGTATGTAAACACTTTCTTTTGCATCAATGAAGTGACATCTCTGATGTGAAAACTGTTGCTGACGTAGACCTGAGCAAGCAGGGCTAAGGGTGCTTTCACACCTGCCTTATTTAGTTCGGTTGAATCGCACTAGAGTTCGTTTTCCCTCTTGGTGCGGTTCGTTTGGGCAGGTGAGAACGTAGCAATCGCACTCGGGTGCGCACCAAAAATGCGTACCGAGACCTGCTTGAAGAGGTGGTGCATTAAAACATTGTTTTCCAGCCCCAGCCGCCCTTCATTCTCGAAATGTATAGTTTGTCTAAAGTGATGCATACAAACAACATAGTATACTATGACCAGGAATACTGCGTCAGCCAGAGCAACAACATTGTGTGTCTGCGGGTTTGTTTATTTGCGGTAGTTCCACGTGAATTCTGACCAATTGAAAAGCGGTTTAGGAAATACGTTCAATAACATCTGGCCAGTGAGTGATGTAGATTTTGTCACATGACTGCATTTTGGTTTGTTTCAACTGGTTCGGACCAAAGCAATCAGTGTGGTGTGAAAGGGACCCAAAACGGCAGAAAAATATTACAATGTATCATTTGTTGCCTTTGGTCCGGACCAAATGAACCGAACCACATATGTGAAAGCACCCTAAGACAAACTTATACAAGGATAGTCAGAAGTTAAAACGAGATCACCTAGGGGTGGGGCACAGAAAATGTATAAAGATTGTGAAGAACACAGACACTTCAGGAACTGTCCAGGAGAGACTTCAGATTGCTCTGAGGTCTGCTCTGCACTTTCTCGGCTTTATTATGTTGAATAAAATCTATTTTTGGTATTCAAAACCTCCCGTCTGATTCCTCGTTGACTAAGGCTGGCAACTATGACAACTTCTACATAATGCTACATAATTCGTGATCTCCAGATATGTATATAGGGCTACGTTTTCAGAATGAGCCTATATTGGAACTTGAGGCAGATTGCAGAGCTCCAACCTCTGAAAAAAACATGTCATTTGACATTAATTCACAGATGGCGGCTAGTTCTGCTTCAGTGAGATTAGCATGAACCTACCTTATGTGAAATGTAAAAACAAACATTAAAATATTTTACAGCACTAAATGTCTGAGATGATATTAGCTTTTTAGTGCAGTTACTTTTTGTTTTGTCAGCTAGTTTCTAAGATCAACTGGCATGTTCAGTTCAATTTGTTTTAGCTGTATTTGGCACAATAACACAAATGTTTTGAAATATTCACTCTCATGTGGTGAACATTCGATGGGGATGCATGATTGACTGAACCACATTGAGGTTGGAAGTGAGACACTTCATTGCTGAAATTCCCAAGTTTTATGCTGCGTCTGAAACGTACTGTAGCATAAAACCTGATTTAGATAGTAGTAGCTATATTTGTTTCAATTGTGAAGGTAATCAGCTTAATGTGACCAATGAAATTAGAGCTACACGATATTGGAAAAATCTAACATTGCAATATTTTTTTATTCTGTAATATACTTTGCGATATGAATACAGTTTCACCAGATGAGTTGAATAACTATTTGGAAAGAATTTATAATTTTAGATTGGAATGATTCTGTATAGGAGAGCATACAATATAATAAACAATCTACAAGCATAGATAAATTCAATAAAGGAAAAAATACGAATTAAATACACAGCATTTTATTGTTTTCCAGAGGAGTCGAACTATATTCAGGTATACAGTAATTGAATAATCAGTTGTAAAATAATTCTGCATTGCTTTTATTGTATAAACAATTCAATCAAATTAATCGTTATTAAATTAAAAACGGTACAATTTCCCATTTAAAACACAGTCACGGGCCTCAAAAACACTTGCAAAATTATAAATTATACTCAACATTGAGCATTATTATTATTATTATTAAATTATAATCGTCATCAACAATTAGACTCAACGTTGCTGTATACTCGCGATGTAACTATTGCGAATGATCACATTACGATATCGATGCTGAAACGATATATTGTGCAGCCCTATATGAAATCTTTGCATGTTGTCACCTTAGAATTATAAGGTTCTGTCTGACATTTTTGTCAAAATTGAGTTGATATTGACATATTCTTATTAATTGACAACACACATACTGTTTGCTATGTAATGCAAAAACTTTGAAGCTCAATATCTCTAAATCATTCAGAACGCAGATAGAACCTTATAATTCCAAGGTGACGATATGCCAACAGGGCAGGGTTTGTGGGTGGTGAACTGATCATTGGGGAAATGTGTTATTTTGGACAGACCATCAGTCATTAGATTAAGTGGATTGTTTTAGTGATTCTTATTTTATGATGTTAGCAAGTGGGGACAAGGATTTGTTTTCTTCCCTTCCACTATTGACACAATTATGGGGCAATTATTTGGTTTCTGGGGATCGACTCCCAAACTTACTATTTACCAGACACTGTTATTTATACCTCGGCATTCTAGAGTCTTCAGTGTCAGAGCTTCAGACAAATACTGGTGTCAAAGTAAATTGGAGTGTCTGAAATAGATGCTAGTTAGAAGAACGCAGAGCGTATGAACAGATCCAATAAGGCTTTAGCCGACATGATGATAAAAAAAGCAAAACTTTGTTCTAGTTTTTGTTTGCCTTTTCAACGGATCTGTTTTGACAGGCTGAACATTACAGTTTGCAATGCAGGAAAATTTTGTTTCCTGAACACAACAGCTGCATGAGCAGCCTTTTGCCTCAAACAGACTTAGAGAGCGTCATAAATAAGGGAGGATATCTTTAATCTCCGCCATAATCTCCTTAGAGTACAGATGATTGCTACACATGAGATTGAGCTCTCTGATTTTTTGCACGTTTTTCACTCTTTCTGTGGCATCTGTTAAACATGTAAAGATCGATTATTGTCTCTATGCTTTAAATCCCCTGGTTAGTATTCAGGAAGGTGGCTTTAGCTCAGTGTGAAATATTGAATTTCTGTGCCCCGGCAGTTCTGCATGTGATAAAAGTACTGCTAAACTCTGTGGTATTGCCTCCCTCCTCTCAAAAGGCACCCAGCTTCAAAAACCTGTTGTATGTGAACAGTGAAATGGCGACAGGGGACGAGCCTGAGAAACAGACGAATGCATTACACACCACACAAGACAAGGGCGTTTTTACCGTGCAGTGGGGAAATTACATTAGGTAAGGCTCAAGCGAATATACACCTCCACAGATTTACAGCCAGAGAGCTTTGTAATCAATTTACACAACGATGTTACTGTATAAGATGCTCTGCTTGAGATGGACAGTAATTATACGTCTCTACAGGAGCATCACAGCCTATTTTGTGAAGCTTTGAGTCATTAGAGCCAAAAAAGCCCATTGTCTATTGTTTAGCACAGATGTCACTAAAAATACAAGCAGCTTTTTGTTGGTACACCTATAAATGCAGGAGACCTGAAATAAGATCATGAGCTTTTTTTTGCTTCAAATATTAAAGAATTTGCATGGCGAATGCTTCATAGTGAAAACTCGTATGCTCATATAACATTTGAGATGCATATCGAAATTACAAAGTTTTGCCTATGAAATGACTGGATTTTACTTGTCACACTTTACAATAAGGCTCCATAAGATAAAGTGATACACTTTTTTAAAGTGATGGATTTACTACAATTCTTAAGGTTTTTTTTAAGGGCTGAATTGATTCTTTCATTTTTTCCTTCAGCTTAGTCCTGGATTTATCAGCGGTGGCCATAGCTAGATGACCCGCCAACTACTCTGGAATATGTTTCATGCATCGGATGCCCTTCCAGCTGCAACCCAGCAATGGGGTAAATTTAAACAAACAAATTCAGCTGAACATCATTACATTTATTTTGTTTGTTTAAATTCAGTCCTCAAGGACTGGAGGAGTTTAAGTAGGCAGTGTTTTATTCTCACCCTTCATTTTGACAGTTTTAAAGATACATTAATTGCATCCTGGGGCAGCAAGGTGGCTCAGTGGTTAACACTGTCGCCTCACAGCAAGAATGTCAGTGCTTCGAGCCCCAGCTGGGCTAGTTGGCATTTCTGTATGGAGTTCACATGTATTCCCTGGGTTTCCTCCGGGTGCTCCGGTTTCCCCCACAGTCCAAAGACATGTGCTATAGGTGAATTGAATAAGCTAAATTGGCTGTAGTGTATGAGTGTGAATGAGAGTGTATGGGTGTTTCCGATTGCTGGGTTGCAGCTGGAGGGGCATCCGCTGTGTAAAACATATGCTGGATAAGTTGGCAGTTCATTTCACTGTGGCGACCCCTAATAAAATAAATTGAATGAATTTGCATCCTTCAGTCAACCACAATATTATTTGTGTAACTTTCAATTTACACACACAAGAAAATTAATATTAAAATAAACATGAATTAATGAAAATTTGTTGAAAAAAGGGAATATTAAGCCATTGAATATTTTCTTTTTTGCTGTATATGAATGACATAATGTTGAACTGAGTGTAATGTAATCCAATGTGGGAAGGCTGTTGGTTACTGTATTGCATTGATAAAAGTCAGTTATTATAATATGTTTAATATCAATTATTCTTCAAATAATATTTTATTAGTACTTTAGCATTTACTCTTGATGACAAATCTGAAAAAGTATGTCTGCAGACCAATGTGGAATCTGAACAGCTGAAGTATATTTGGTTGGTGTGTGTGTGTGTGTGTGTGTGTGTGTGTGTGTGTGTGTGTGTGTGTGTGTGTGTGTGTGTGTGTGTGTGTGTGTGTGTGTGTGTGTGTGTGTGTGTGTGTGTGTGTGTGTGTGTGTGTGTGTGTGTGTGTGTGTGTGTGTGTGTGTGTGTTTGTGTGTGTGTGCGTGCGTGCGTGCGTGTGCCTGCGTGTGTGTCAAATACAACAATAACATTTAATGCTGAGAAGGACTTTAACCTTAAAAAACCTTAAGGACCTGGTCTACGATGTCCTCACTTCTTTATTTACAGTATATGTATTTCTATAACTAATTCAGCAATACCTCAAGTGACTCATGGAATAATTTACTAATCTGAATAATTTATTCTAAAAAAATAAATAAACTATTGCATTTTGCTGGATCATAAAAAATGAAAAAAAAAAACCTGATTTTCCTTGTTTGCAAATATCTTATTGGTGGAGTGAAAATGACCAGCAACAATGTGTCTAATACACTCACCAGCCACTTTATTAGGTACACCTTACTAGTACCGGGTTGGACTCACTTTTGCCTTCAAAATTGCCTTAATCCTTCATGGCATAGATTCAACAAAGTACTGAAATTATTCCTCAGGGATTTTGGTCCATGTTGACATGACAGCATCATGCAGTTGCTGCAGATTTGTTGGCTGCACATCCATGATGCGAATCTCTTTGTTCCACCACATCCCAAAGGTGCTCTGTTGGATTGAAATCTGGTGACTGTGGAGGCCATTTGAGTACAGTGAACTCAATGTCATGTTCAAGAAACCAGTCTGAGATGATTCACGCTTGATGATGGTGTTTTTTTTCCTGCTGGAAGTAGCCATCAGAAGATGGGTACACTGTGGTCATAAAGGGATGGGCATGGTCAGCAACAATACTCAGGTAGGCTGTGGTGTTGACACAATGCTCAATTGGTTATAAATGGGCCCAAAGTGTGCCAAGAGAATTTCTCCCACACCATTACACCACCAGCAGCAGCCAGAACCATTGACACAAGGCAGGATGGATCCATGCTTTCATCCGAATGTCGCAGCAGAAATGGAGAGAAATCTTCTATTGGTCAATTTTGATGAACCTGTGCGAATTGTAGCCTCAGTATTTGAGTTACTGTTGCCTTTTTGTCAGCTGGAACCAGTCTGGCCATTGTCCTCTGACCTCTGGCATCAACCAGGCATTTGCGCCCACAGAACTGCTGCTTACTGGATATTTTTTTCTTTTTCAGACCATTCTCTGTAAACCCTAGAGATGGTTGTGCTTTAAAATCCCAGTAGATCAGCAGTTTCTGAAATACTCTGACCAGTCCGTCTGGCACCAACAATCATGCCACGTTCAAAGTCACTTTAATCACCTTTCTTCCCCATTCTGATGCTCGGTGTGAACTGCAGCATAAAAAGGCATTGAGTTGCTGCCATGTGATTGGATGATTAGAAATTTGCGTTAACAAAGAGTTGTACAGGTGTACCTAATAAAGTGGCCGGTGAGTGTATGTAAGTTATTTAATAATGATTTCTTGTTTATTGACTTGTACATCATTAGTATCCTGACGTGAGCAAATGGATGTCATATTGGCAAATCTATATTATAATAAACATACTAATGTTGTATGTATTACATTCTTTATCATTTCATTAAAGCACATGAGCCCTTTCCCCTTGATGTTTAATCACGTTAGAATAAGTCACGATCTTTAATTATATAATACATAATGAATTCAATCCTCTTATAAAGTCTTAATAAAGAACACAACCTAAAATTGCATTACTATTTTTCAAAAGGATAAATGTTGACCTATAATGCCTCATCTAATCGTTTGCTTATAAGCAGGAGCACTTCTGTCTGGTATAAAAACAAAGTCAACATTCCTATTCTGCTGCAGATATCAAAATGCATTATATTTATGAAGCTTCTGAATGATCCATTCCTGGTGCCTGGGTGTCTGATGTTAAACGCACAAGGCTAATTGTATATTTTATAATGAGGCAATCAGGGAAAATTTGCAGTTCAGTTAATGATGTGTATAGCACTGCCAAGCCTCAAAATTGCAGGACTGACAGAGTTTTAAGGATGAAAAGTTCAAAGCTCAGACCAGTCAATCTCTTTTACAGATGGAGGGAGATGAGCGTGGAGATTTTTACCCCTCCTCCCTCCCTCATTTTCCGTTATTCTTCCATCATCTTCCCCCAGTCGAAATCCAAATCAGCCGGTATTGTCCTTCTGCTGAGTGGAGACTTCTAACGTATGTTTATTTCAGTCACTCTATTCAGCGTTCTCCATCTCTCGTGTGTCTTCACAGTTCAACAGATTGCTTTTGATAAATCCCAAGCAGTGAATGAATGTTCAGTTGAAGTCATTCAGTCGCCACTGGAGTGATCACGTCCTAAATGCAATTTGCCCGGCTAAGTAAAAATAGAAGAACGCTGCACCTTACAAGAGTTTTCTTTTTCATTTCTGCTGGTTCAGGGATCAGTGCACCTGCGGCTACATCATGACCTCTTGTTTACCTTCAAAGCCAGCAGAAATGTTTCTTTTAGAGCTCACAAGTGTGGTTTTATTTTAGAGAATGACAAGTGGAAGTGAAGAACACTGGATTTTTTTAAAATATAAGAGTCAGACTTCAGTGAGGCGTGATCAGTAGTTTATATTGTGTAACACCTGTTGATGTGAATGATCAAGAAAGAGGAAAAAGTCAAATGTAGATTAGTATATCTGATATTTTAAGAAACTATTGACATCTATTGACATCTTTTTCTGAGAAATGGGGGCTCCGGTTTCCCCTACAATCCAAAGACCTGCGTTACAGGTGTATTGAATAAACTTAATTGGTTAGCACTGTCACCTCACAGCAAGAAGATCACTGGTTCGAGTCCCGACTGGGCCAGTTGGCATTTCTTTGTGGAGTTTGCATGTTCTCACTGCATTCATGTGGGTTTCCTCTGGGTGCTCCGGTTTCCCCCACAATCCATAGACATGTGGTACAGGTGAATTGAATAAACTAAGTTGGCCGTAGTGTATGTGTGTGAATGTGAGAGTGTGTGGGTGTTTCCCAATACTGGGTTGCAGCTAGAAGGGCATCTGCTGCGTAAAACATATGCTGGATAAGTTGGCGGTTCATTCCACTGTGGTGACCCCTGATGAATAAAGGGACTAAGCCGAAGGAAAATTAATGAATGAATGAAGACACCATTCTAATCTAGGTGGAGGGCGGAAATGTTTTAAGTGGGTGGCCTTTTTAAATAGTGTGGGCAAAATATAGTGTATAAAAAATAAAGGCAAAAAAGCAAATAATTCATTGATAATTAAATATAACGACAGTGTATGAATTATTTAATTATAACAAACTTCTAAAGCATTGAGGAATATTGAAAAATGAATATGTATTGCACACTTTCTTCTGCTTTCTATCCTCAAATGTTGCATCTGATAAGCTGGCAACAAACACTGTACCTTTGGTAATCTGCACACCTCAGACATTTCCAACCAATAAATCCATTAGCTGCAGGTGTTCTGTGTCCTGTAGATTATCCAAATTAAGAATCGACTAATTGATATTTCTTTCGCTTTTGTTCATGTTCACATAAACTAACATTCTAGGTGGGAACCAACAGAAACTGTTAAATCATCATTTTGTAAAGCATAAACTAACTGTAATTGACCATTAAGAATCATGAATGGATCATTAAATCACTGACTTAATTTCACTCAATTGCAGGAATGCAGGATCAAAGCATTAAATGCTGAAAAGTTCTGGTTCTGCTTTATTTAATATTATTTTAGTTTGTGAAATAGAAGAAAACAGACAATATTGGGTGTAAAATATTACTGTTATGGTTAACAACAGGAGTGCCAACTAGATAGCACTCATCCTGCACTTCTGCAATTCACAAGGACTACACCTCCCACAAAGCGTTGCACCAATAACTCCATTACAACTGTTGTACAATTCCTGGACTGATTGCTTTTGCACCTTTTACAATCATCCAGATGATGTAAACCTCATTCATTCATTCAATCACTCACTGCGAAGCCTTGTTGGTTGTTACTGACATTTCTGAACATGTGATTACTTATTTTCTATTCTTTGTTTTGGACTTGGCGATGCAGTGGTGCAGGGGGTAGTGCTGTCGCCTCACAGCAAGAAGGTCGCTGGTTCGAGCCTTGGCTGGGTCAGTTGGCATTTCTGTGTGGAGATTGCATGTTCTCCCTGTGGGGGTGTGGGTTTCCTCTGGTAAGCTAAATTGTCCATAGTGTATGTGTGTAAATGGGAGTGTGTGGGTGGTTTCTCAGTGATGGAAGGGGATCCGCTGCGTAAAACATATGCTGGATAAATTGGCGGTTTATTCCGCTGTGGCGACCCCAGAGTAATAAAGGGACTAAGCTGCAAAGAAAATGAATGAATGTTTCGGACTATCTTTTGGATTTATGATAGTTGGATGCCTAAGAAGCCTAGCCTGTTATTGGATTTCTGTTTGTGATTTGACTACTCTTTAAGGCTACTCTTTAAGGCTATGTCCAAACAAAAATGGGTATTTTCAAAACCACAGTTTTTTCAATGCAGTTTGGCCATTTGTCCACATGTAAACGCAGTATCAGGTGACTGAAATCAAAACTCTAAAAATTCCAACCAGTATTAAGACTTTCAGAAAAAAATCTTCTAGGATGAAGATTTCCTCCAGTTACAGTGTGGTCGTGTGGCCACTAAAACTGCAACATAGGCTCCTTCTGAAAACATAGACCTACAGTACTGTATAAACATTTCTGGAGATCGCAAATTATGTAGCCAGAAGAACGTATGGCAACATTTTCACTTTAAAATGAATGCTACGGTGCGGTATGACGGCGTTCCTTTTTGCGCTTACCAGCTGACTGCTTACCTCCATATGAAAGGCTTTTCCGCTGTTACCAGTTTGTCCAGTGGCTCGTCGCGTACGTCAGAGGATTTGAAACACAGAGCAGAGTTGATTGTGACAATGAGGTTCGAGTCTGGCGACGAACGGTTCCAGAAAGCAGGTAAGACAAAAAACAAACAAACAAGTAAATAACAGAGCGAGAATGTGGCAAAATCTAAAACGTGGTAAAAATCAGTCTGCCACAAGGGCTTTTCTTTTTCTGGATTGCTTTTCAAAACACTGTTGGTTGGGTTTGTCAGTTGACAGCGGCCTCTGGTGGATTTACGAAAACAAAAAACACGTAGTTCTTGAGACGTATTTGGCGCTCTCCAGAAATGTATATAGGGGTATGTAATCAGAATGAGCCTGGGTTGACTAAAGTTTTTGTCTTGATGTCAGTGTGAATGCTGTTTTCTCTTTTCTGATTGGCCAACATGGCTGTGTTCAGACCAGACATTAAAGTGATTGAGGCAAATTCCACTCTTTCATGGCAAATGCGTTAAGCATGCCACATTGTTTTCGTGGCGGCACAGTAATCTGCCTTTGTTCTCACATTTGCCTTGACTTTGTGTGTAATTTACTTGCATGAATAATTCCATGTTTGGTGTGAACCCAGTATAAAAAGTTTATAAAAATCTTTCTATCTATCTATCTATCTATCTATCTATCTATCTATCTATCTATCTATCTATCTATCTATCTATCTATCTATCTATCTGTCTGTCTGTCTGTCTGTCTGTCTGTCTGTCTGTCTGTCTGTCTGTCTGTCTGTCTGTCTGTCTGTCTGTCTGTCTGTCTGTCTGTCTGTCTGTCTGTCTGTCTGTCTGTCTGTCTGTCTGTCTGTCTGTCTGTCTGTCTGTCTGTCTGTCTGTCTGTCTGTCTGTCTGTCTGTCTGTCTGTCTGTCTGTCTGTCTGTCTGTCTATCCCTCTGTCTTTATATCTAAACGAGAAACTTATAAAGGCATATGTTTTTGCTTTAATTATAATGATATCCTTGCAATATTCTATAGGCTCTATCACTCACTGAATGCTTTTTTTTTTTTAATTTCAAAGTGAATGATAATATCAGCTTCAAGTCATAATGTGCAATGTCCACCCCCAGGTAACAGAACAGCAAACATGTAAAAAGCATGACCTTTGTTAGCATTTCCACTAATAACCACCCCGAATCACTTTAATTCAAATCAACTCTCCTTCCGTAATGCAGTTTAACAGTCACTCTGCCCCAGAGCGTTCTCCATTTGACTTCATCAAGAACGCTTGGCCTCCCTCGTCTTCTCCGAATTGAGAAATAATGACGAAATGTACTATAATTACGGAATAATCTGAAGCATATTGTCATGATGTTGTATGGGGGGCCTCTTTAGAGCCAACGTTTGTGTAGAGACAATGTGAGTGTTTTTGCTGTAATTAGCCATAATCAATTTTGTGTTGTTGTTTCCTTTTCTCCTCTCCGGTTCCCCTTATGGGCTGTGGAAGAGTCATGCTCAGGGGACACATGCTGTGAAATTAGTTTTTTAACACTTTTTTTTGTATCAGATGAAACAGAAATGAGCAGATTGGGTAAATGCTAATGAGTGCCTGGTATAGGTAAACATACTGAATCCATTTAGCTTCATTGTGGCTCGAAAAGTCTTCCGAGGGTTGATTGTATGTGTTCAGTGGAGTTCTGCATTAACCTCCTCTATAATGTGCCAATTAAATCCTTTTATTTTCAAACAAACTGCTGTAAATCAATAATTCCATTCAGTACAGTTAGGACTCATTCGCCCGGTAATCACCACCGCAGGACCAAACTCGGGCATACTCCAGTTATGAAAATGAGAGGCAATTAGTCAAACTTATCAGCATGGTCAAATCAATGAGAACCAGGAGCAATATACCCCCCAGGACCAACTCATCATTTTGAAGTCTTCCAAGATCTCCAGCAGTAATTTGCACAGCCACCTAAGGTTTTCCAGAAACTACTTTCCAGAAACAGTGCAGCATACTTTGTATTGACAGCTTATAGAATGAAAAGAGCCATTTTAGAGACACTGAAATCTTTTTTAAATCCTAAGAGGTAAGGAAGATTGAATTCAAGTAGTTTGTTTTATATTATTAAGTAACACTTTAGTTTAGATCACAATCCAATCTATTAACAAACCATTAACTAACATTACTAGCTTAATAAGCTACTAGTTAGCTGTTTATTAATGGTTAGTATGCTAGAAGTTGGGTTTAGGTTTTGAGTAGGATTAAGGACATAGAATAAGATCACACCTTATAGCTATTAATGAACAGTTAATATCTTAATAATAGACAGGTAATAAGCCAGTAGTTAATATCATGAATTGTGACCAGTGTTACCTTTTATTTACAGTTTTTCTCAGTCGCTTTGGTGCATTTCTCACAACATTATTTACATTTGCACAACAGTTAATGCATTTCTCAAAACAATTAGTCATTTGTGCACATCATAGTAGCAGTTTCTCATTCTTTCCAGCAAATTGCAAATGCTTTTGGACATGCATCAATTGCTTTCATACAACTCTCTGCTGTTTGTAACATTATCATTTGCTTACGTCATGTCAGTCAAAATAACTAAACTTGTGTCTGCTGAATAGTCATTCCATATAAAACTAATAGTCCTCATTTCATTACTTGAGTCATTACATACAAACATGTTGAACTAGTTGTCAAAATCTGTCAAGCTCATTTTATTTAAAAACTTTAAATCTTTTTTTTCCACTGAAAATGTCTTCTAAATTGAACAATTTCATGAATGATTTACAGACCTGTGTATGTCGTAGGTTCAGTTCCAATATGTACTGCAATGTTGTTTACAGTTGTGCACAGCTCTACCCAAAGAAAATTTGTTTGTTGTAAATAAGGGTGTATTTATTCTTTTGCACAATGCTGTGAATAAATTAGAACTGTAAAGAGCAAATGCAGTAAACATGTGAAGCATACATATTCAGTGTCTTGTACTCAAGACACTCACTAAATGCAGTGATGTCTAACTTTACTGTAGTTTTCAAATGGCTGTACAAATAGTATATAGTGCTGTCTTGAGCATTTTCAGGAAGTGTCACCAAAATCTGACTTTTTTACATTTGAAAAAATGTAGAGAGTAAACTGTCATAATGAAAACATGACAAAGCCATTTGACTATCTTGTTCATAAACAATGGAGGCAGGACTTTGCATTTTGATGGCACTGACACTTTCATTGACATCAATACTTGCTTTTGAGGAATGAGCTATCCATTTTGAGCAAGTGACTCGCTTTTGCAGGTTATCCACTAGGTTTTGCAGTTTGCACTAATTGTTTTGAGAAATGCATGAACTGTTGTGCAAATGTAAATAGTGTTGTGAGAAATGCACCAAAGCGACTGAGAAAAACTGTAATCAATGAATTTAAAGTCAGTGCTATTGTTTTAGCTTTAAGTTGTGCACATTTTAGGTACTTTTACACTGGAACAACATGAATGTTTGCTCTGTTTGCTTTTGTATAGAATGTGCAAACAGAGTAGTTGGTGGCAATGTCACTTTGAAAGAAACACTACATATCTGTACATATAGAGTCCTGTTATCTGGCATTGTTGTTTCGGTTGTGAAGTATTCACTCATGCCTCATATATGGCTGCACCCACGGGGCTTTTCCTTCCATTAATGCTTGAATAGAATGCATATGTCTCCTTTAATTAAACATGTAGGGCATTTCTGTCATCATGATTTTTGTAATGACATATTGCGAGGAAAAAAAGCTGCATGGCAGATGAAATTTTTTTTTTTTTTTACTGACACTGTGACGATATTTATTTGATCTATTTTCAAACTGTTGCATTTTCAGGCCCTCAAAACACAGTTACATTGTGACCAAAATGCTAAAAAAGTAATGCAAATGTCCACACACATTTGCCTGAAGGCTCTTTCACAGTGAGCATGATGCAATAATGTGAGGTAAATCGCAAACATGCTTTCACAAAACAGTTGATTGTCAAAATTCATGCCTGTGTGAGTGGTGCGCTGACCACATCTATGCATTTCTTAACAGACTGACCACTTTTATGACCACACTTATCCTTTTCTTTGTATCTTTTTTATTTTTGTATCTTTTATTTTTTGTCCACTGCAGTCTGTGATTTTATATAAGGGATAAATAAACATGAACTATATACCATGCTTACTACATTAACAAAATATCTAACATATTAAACCAGTGAATGCCATTTTCTCTGCAATGCCTTGCCACAGAACTTCTTTTTTGTGTATGTTTTTGTAGTTGCCATGATTTTTATCAGAAAGTTCTCTGTTATCATACACCAAAGATAACAAGCACTAAACATTTATTCTTTTCCAGAATACTTTTGTTTGCCAGGATTTAAGAACAGCTTTCTGTGCTATAGTGCCACCAGTCTAGTCCTTTTGTGCAACTGCAGCGGCACTGGGCACATCATCTAAAGCTCAAATGTAATTGAATGGCCTATTTCATTGTAGGGTAAAACAAAATCAAAAAAATTACTTCACCCAAGCTAGAAATTAAAATGTTAATAAATGAAAAAAAAAAAAAAAAAACATTGCCCATTATTTGATTATAATTACTTAATCCTTTTTTTTTTGACAGTGAGATGCATTTCACCATACACATTTTTACATTTACATTAACATACACATAAGTCTTCATAAACCATAAGATGCTGTGTTTGAAGAAATTGCTGATTTTAGTCTGAATTGCATAAATTTAGTATTAACATATATATATATATATATATATATATATATATATATATATATATATATATATATATATATATATATATATATATATATATATATATATTAGTGGTGGGCCGTTATCGACATTAACGTGCTGCATTAACGCAAGACTCTTATCGCGCGATAAAAAAAATATCGCCGTTAATCTATTCTCAAAGTTGGGTGAGAGCTGGGTCTTTTCTACGCAAGCTATGATGACTTTCACCTTGATAGTTTAGCACAGATATATACCTGACCGGTGAGCTCCACGTCTCAATTCCATTTCTGTTTAGTTATGACTTTAGTCGCATTAAGTAATCAAAAATCGCTGTTTACATGGTAGACTCTTAATCAGAGTATTGTTTTAATCATATTAAAATCGTATTAAAGTATTGTTGCCCATGTAAACATACTCAATGTATGACACCGTCAGGGCTCCGTGAACTTGCCTTTGTGAAGCAGCATTTTCTGTATGTACGTACATCAAAAGCAAGTATGAAATCGCTGTTTGGAGCTTATGTAGGCCTACAGTTCAACATTCATGTTAACTGAATTAACAGTTAGTAAACACAAGTACATCTTATTGAACATCATTTATTTTCATCACCAATTATCATAGTAGAACAGTTTCTCAAACAGTTTGTGATGCATTTTGGAAACAGGAGATGAGCCCCTGGTCTAATGCGTCACCTGGCTTGAGAAACCCGTTCTCAAAGACTTATTATTTGGGTAGCACACATATTCTGAATGCCTTCGGCAGAATTCAAATGAGCCATTTTAATCTAGATTAATCCAGATTAATTTTGAAATTAATCTAGATTAATCTAGATTAAAAAAATTAATCTATGCCCACCTATATATATATATATATATATATATATATATATATATATATATATATATATATATATATATATATATACATACATATGTGGTTAGCACTGTCGCCTCACAGCAAGAAGGTCACTGGTTCGAGCCTCAGCTGGGTCAGTTGGCACATGTGGAGTTTGCATGTTCTCCCCGTGTTCGCGTGGGTTTCCTCCAGGTGCTCTGGTGCACATCATTTTGCTGATCCTCCTCCTCACACGCACCCCCGCCCCACCCCACTCTTCACTTTCTTCCGCGACTTACCAACTCTCATCACTTTCGTCCGTGACACCACCCAACATCAACCCCCAACCCACCCCCGCTCTTCACTACCATCCGCGACACCTCTCCCTCCTCTGGTAACATGCCGTATCTGTTTTGATTGAATAAACTAAATTGGCCATAGTGTATGTGTGTGTATGGGTGTTTCCCAGTACTGGGTTGCAGCTGGAAGGGCATCCGCTGTGTAAAACATATGCTGGATTAGTTGGTGGTTTCATTCCATTGTGGTGACCCCTGATGAATAAAGTGACTAAGCTGAAGGAAAGGAAATTAATATATTGACCAATTATGTATAATATAAATATTATTCACTTAAAATAAGATCTGATATTATTAATTCATGCATTATTTGAGAATCAAATCCATAAGCTTGAAATTTCCAATAATACAATTTTTACTTTGTACTTTTTCTGTTTCAATTGCTGTAAATACATCTGTTACAATAATAATCCATTACTACTACTACTACTACTAATACTACTACTACTAATAATAATAATAATAATAACAATAAAACAATTTAAAACATGTGCATATATTGATCCATACAATATAATTTTTTATTTTTTTTTTATTACAAAAGACTATCCTCTTATCAATACCATGAAAAAATCATTTTGGCTTCCAAAAGAACTTTTTAGTGAATGGTTCTTATAAAAAATTGCAGGCTGGAGAATATTTAATCAAAATATTTTTTTTTCTGCTATAAATACATTTTTGCAGTGGAAAGGTTAAGTGGGTGTTAAAAGATTCTTGGTGAACCTTGGATTCTAATAAAAATACATTTATTTTTAAGAATGTACTAATGAACTGGGGTTAATCATGTTGGCATCTTGTAAAGGTCTGATTTTTATTTATTTATTTATTTTTTTGGATGATAGCTGTCAATCTAATTGCATCACCATTCTAGAGATAATGCCCTCCCAGCAGGATGGACACGGAACATGATTATCCCAAAAATGTTTAGCACTTCTCCCATTCAGCCAAGGCACAGCCAGATGCTTAATCCCGCTGTGATTACAATATGCAGCACAACATGCACAAACGTAAAACAATTAACCTGGACTGTATATCAGTCACACAGTCAATATGCCTGTCCCACGTTCTGTACAAATAAATGGAAGAGACAAATGATGAAACATACTGGTCTAGGATGAGCGAGGGGTTTTAAATCTGTTGCAGCTGATCAAATGAAACGGCAGAACAATCGCATTACAAGGACAAACAATCGGATTAGAGATGCTAAATGACATTTCCTCCTAAACTGATTTATGTCTGTCGGTGTCTGAACACACACACATAGACGTGAGCACAGGCCTGAACAAAACATGACAGGCATGCTCCAATGAAACTGCCAACCGTGTTTTGTAGCAGTCATTCTGTTAATGATATATTGCCCATTTGGGGCTAGTTATGTTTTACTGTCCTGATTACAGTAAATGTGGGATAAGTGATTAAAGATGTACTGTTGGTTCATTTACATAAATCTAATGCATCAGAATCTAATACATCACTGTGTTCTAATGCATCACTGTGTTCATTCACTATAACTCATGCAAATATTAGCTTTTTTCAGCCAGTTCAGTTTAATATTTCACAATTAGCTCATTTGCTACAGTCTTACAGCCAATGAAGTCACTTAACACAACATGAAGGGCTTTATAACATTAATACATAACAGACATTCAAGAATCATAATAATGTATTTAGATTTTTTTTCCTGAATTGAGCAAATCAATGTCTCCTTACTTCTTCTTCATTTTTTTTTTTTTTTGCCCATAAGTGCTTGTAATTTTTCAGGCGTTTGAATTGATATCATAC